>JAODFW021225641.1:0-43741 GCA_027575235.2 Palythoa mutuki | reverse complement strand
AACGGTAAAGCGTTTTGTTCGAAAATGTCCCCCCTGACTTCCATTGTTTATTATCTAAATCCAGGGGGGTGCATTTTGACCTAATTTGGAAATTTACCGTTAAAAAACCGCCATTTTACCATGGTAACGTTACGAAAGGTACCACTTCCGGTATGCTAATGAATTTGTCACGTGATCGATTCGGTGTGTATTTACAAGCGAAGAGAGAGAGGAAGATTTTCATGATTCAAGAACACGTTGCTTTGAATCTGACACAGAAACTGGAATTCTATTACATGTTATCGTTTTAAGACATAGATTCCAAGCGAAGGAAGGGGAGAGATTTGCATGATTTGAAAACATGTATGTTTGAATCTGAAACAGAGATACGGAAATCTCCTTCTCTTCCCTTCGCTCTTTCGACATTTTTTAAAATGTATTCGAGTTAAGATTTACATTCAAGCAATGGGGACAGATTTTCCGTGATTTAAAAACACATAGTTTTGAATCTGAAACAGAGATACAGAAATTTTTCTCCCCTTCCCTTCGCTATTTCAGTGGTCATGGTGATGGCGTGAGGGAGGGAGACTTGAACAGTTTTGTCTCGTCTTTGTTTTGATCTACCGAACGGGCGTATGCGAAACGGGATCGTCTCTTTCGAATGCGTGTTTCTGATGGGGGCGCGGAGGCGACGAGAGACGCGGGGAAAGTTTGAAGACGGGCACTGGAAAAAACTTCGATCGCCACCGGAGCAAAAGGAAGCCGGGGGAGGGAGAGAGAAAAGCGAGCGGGCGGAGGGAGAGAGAAAAGGAAGGCGACGAGAGACGCGGGGAAAAGTTTGAAGACGAGCGCCGGATCGGACGAAATCGCCACCGGCAGGAACGGGCGGACGGCGGCGTGGCTGTGTTTTCTTTTTCTCGCCGGCTGCACGTCGCGGCGGGACGAGGGCGCGCGGTGGCTGTGCATCAAAAGTTCCAGCCGTGGTTCCGCACCTCGGCTGCGTCGAGATGACGAGGACGACGGCGACCACCACCACCGGTCCTGCTGCTGTCGTCGCGGGAAAAAAGACCGAGGTCGGGCTCGAGATCGGGAGACGCGGAGACGGAAAACTCAGCGTGCGACCGCGCGACGACGGTAGCCGGCTCAGGGCACGATGTCGCGGTGCGCGGCGAACGAGGCTGCGGGGGGAGTGGGACGAAGAGGCGCGAAAACGAGGCTGATCAGGAGGAGGACCGGGTACTAAGCGTGCGGGGAGGAGGGGGCCGTCGATCTTCGTCGCTGCCGGTACGAGCTAGCAAGCGAGGTCTCACTCTCTTGAGGAGGGAAAAAAAAGAGTGCGGGTCGGAAAAAGTAGCAACCTTCGTCTCACCCCAGATCCCAGCGATCGACGCCGAAGAAACCTTCTCGCCGAAAAAACCCCCCGAAACCGCCGTCGATGGCGCTGGAGGTCGCGCGTCGAGACGAAACCCCCGAAACGCCGGAAATTGTGGTGGAAAAAAGTTGGTGTGGTCTGTTGCGCACTCTCGATATGCCAAAACCCCCAGAGAAGAGAGCGGTCGCGCGTCGAGACGAAACCCCCGAAACGCCGGAAATTGTGGCGGATCATTAACGGACGGATCATTAAGGAATCCCTTATTTGGAAAAAACATGAATAAATTAAAATAATAAAATAATAAAATAACAATAGGGATCGATGACAGGTGCCAATCATTTTACTGAAAGGTGCCAATCATGGATTCGGTCGCTAGGCGACCGTCATGCATCATTGAACATACCGGAAGTGGTACCTTTCGTAACATTCTTATAGTAAAGCGGCGGTTTCTAACGGTAAATCTCCATATTTGGTCAAAATGCACCCCCCTGGATTTGGTGAATAAATTAAGGCGGTCGGGGGGGACATTCTCGAACAAAAGGCTTTACCGTTTAATATTTTAATAAATAATCCAGATCGAATTCATTTAATATTAATTTATTAAACGGTAAAGCGTTTTGTTCGAAAATGTCCCCCCTGACTTCCATTGTTTATTATCTAAATCCAGGGGGGTGCATTTTCACCAAATATGGAAATTTACCATTAAAAACCGCCGCTTTACTATAAAAAATGTTACGAAAGGTACCACTTCCGGTACATTAATGAGATTGTCACGTGATCGATTCAGTGTGTACTTACTAGCGAAGGGAGAGAAGAGATTTCCATGATTCGAGAAGACGTAAGCTGAATCTGTCATAGAGACATTGAAATTTTTTCACATGCTATCGACTTAAGAGAAATATTCAAGCGAAGAGAGGAGACATCTCAATGAATCGAATACATATATCTTTGACACTGACACGGAGACACCTGGTTCATCATGAAAATCTCTTCCTTCCCTTCGCTGGAATGTTTGTCTTAAAACGATAACATGTAATAGAATTTCAGTGTCTCTGTGTTAGCTTTAAAACAACGTGTTATGGATGGCAAAATATCTTCATGAATTCGTACATAGGGTAGAGAGTTCTGAAACAAAAAACAGCAAAAATAATATCTTTTAAAAGCTATAAAAATAACTACGAACGACCCGAGTCGTAGAAATGAGATAGATTTTTTTCTTTAATTAGTTTTGATGATTTATTTTTCAATAAAAAATTGCGTGTGATCTACACGTTTGGTTTCGGTAATGCGTATCTGACGCACGAGGGAAAGGAAGTGACAATATCTTAAAAATGAGACCGCGTCTTTCCAAAACGAAGGGAGCGTTTTTACGTTTAGGGTCCATTTTTGGAAATTTTCGATCATGCTCTCGTGAAAGACGAGATGATCGGCCGGCACGTCCGCGTCGGATCCTCGGTAAACCCCCAGATACTTTGCAGCGCGTTTGGCCATCAAATAGATTTCGTTTAGCAAGAGTTCCTTTCCCGCGTCTTTCGAGTTTCGCGTTTCGTAACGTCTTTGGGAATCCGAGCATCCTCTCTTGTCGCAGGACGCGGATTTTACCATGAATTCGATCTTGTCGAAACATTCGCCCGTCAATTTCCGGTAATGAAGGTACGAATGAACGACGTGAGTCTCTTTGTCCGGAGGCGCATGTCCGAGTCTTTCTAGGCCGTTTTTGTCGAACGAAGCGTCCACTTCGAAAGATATGCCCAGAATGTGAGCCGTCAACACCTCGACGTACTTACCGCTGGCGGGATTCAGCACGAGAAACTCCACGCGTTCGTCGTCGATTCCGAGCGCGTTCGAAATTTCAAAATCGATGTCCGTTTCCTTCACGCCGTGCCTGTGCAGCGCAAACAAAAAAGGCTGAAAGCGCGATTGGGAATCGACCAACGAATTCGGAACGTCGATTTCCGCATCCTCGCGGCAGACCGCCAACGCGACGACCGATTGAAAGATGTTGTTGGTACAAATCTTCTTCAACTCCTTCGAACCGAACTGCGAATGGAGCAGCTTTCGACACGACGGCGTTGCGACGTAACGCGATAATTTTTTCCATTTATACCTCAAGCCCGTCGATTCGAAAATTCGGTCTACCAGGCGAATCTGGGTGTTGCGCTCGTCGCGCGACTCTGCGGGAACGAAAACGCGGAGACAGTCCGTCAAGCCTGCCACCACCACGCATTCGGTTTCTTTCGCCACCTCGTCCGCTACGCCCGTCAAAATCTCCCGTCCGCTCGCAGTCATGGCCTGATAGGCGTCGAAATCGAAATTTTTCAAGGAGCCGGAGAAATGGCAATACAGGCGCTTGTATTTCTTCTTGTTTTTCTCGCTGAGTCGCAGCATTTCGTCGCAGAGACGGTGCATCAATTCTTTGGAAAACGACCCGTACGGAATATCCCTGTAACGTAATATGTACAGGTAGAATCTCTCGAAATCGAACTCGTACAGCTCGTCGTAATAACCCGGTCGGGGAACGAGATTCAGACCCCCCGACGCCTCCCTGGTATTTTTTCTGATGGGAACGTACGGTTCCATGAAACGATTGGACATGAAATTCAAAACGGTCTGAAGGGAAGGGAGGTCTTTCGATTCTTCGCCGTCGCCGTCGTCATCTTCCGCGTCGAACAAGGGTCGCAGCTGGTAAGGGTCGTCGTAGTAAACCACCTCGCCGACTCGAACGGTACCGCCGGCCAGCGAAGTCGATAGGCGATGGGGGCGCGTCGAATCGACCAGAGGTAGATGAGCGGCCAACAGCACCTGGTCGACGAGATCCAAGCCGGGGATGTAGACCGGCCATCCCCAAGAGAAGTTTTTCTCCTTGCCGTTCGCTTCCCAATCTCTCCTACTCACCGGTCGGCAATCAGAGTCCCACCACCGAATTCCTCGAACCGCGAGCGCGCGAACCGTTCCCGCCTCGTCTCGTCGTTCGTAGATTAAACGCGTTTCATCGTCGTCTTCCTCGACGCGAACAGTGTCGTAGTGATAAATTGGTACGGAAGGTATTTGCGTCGCACAAAATACGGCGGAAGACAAAATTTTCTCGTCCATGAGCACCTATGTTTTGTAACGATTCGGTTATACGGGTATACGGTAATAAATTCTTAAACTCGATCTCGATTCAATCGATGTGATAGAGCGAATGGAGTGGAGGGAGAAATTACATCTTCGTTTAAAAAAAAAGCTCGATCTCGTGATTAATACTTACTCGTAAAAATGGTGAAAATATAACCCCCTCTCCCCCTTCGCTTTTATCTCGACGATAACGCACGCATTTGATGAAAACATGACAATTTTTATTCGTCCCGCAGATTCACTTTGTTTTATTTACAAATTAAAATGTTCGAGAATCGAATTGTGTGTGTCCTCATTCCATCACCGAAGTCGTGAAGGGTTCCCCTCTAGACGACATTAGTTTTAAACCCTTGTTATCGTAATCCGAAGTCGTTCCGGAATCTGTCGGTAAGAATGGGTCTCTCTGTATCCAGATTATCTCCTCCTTCCCTTCGCTGTTGCGAACCACTTGCCAGACATTCATGGCTACGAGAGTGCGCGTGAAAGCGTGAAATATGCTGGTGAATGCTTCGATCTTTTCCACTCCGCCGTTCTTATGCATCGCCATGTGCTTCAGGTCCACCCTGTCTCTGGAGATTTCGTATCGTTCTTTCACGGTGTTGGGAATCGGCACCTCCGAATAGTGAGTCCGCTTGGTTCCGATTCCGAGCGGGAAATAGTAACCCCGTCTTTCCAAGTGGCTCAAAACGTGCTGTTGGTATCCGAGCGGATGCATGGTCGGCGCTATGGAGATCGCTTTGTCGATTCTGGTGGTGTCGCAACTTCTCAGTCCGTCCTCTTTGTTGAGGTTGAACAGACCGACCGTTCTTCTGCCGCCGGCCGGGGGTAGTTTTTCTTCCGTGATCTTTTTCACGTCGCTCATCTGGATGAAGAACGCTACTGCCCCGGTCAGAAGTTTTCTGTCCTGCGCTCCCACGTTTTGGCGATCGAATATGATTTTCAGATTTTCCATTCGCATGTCGCACGGTTCGTTGATCTGCTCGATGACCGCATTGCTTATGCCGTACACCCCGTGCGGGTCCAAGATTCCGTAGAGGGTTTTTTGATGGTGCTTTACCATGACGGGGACGTCGTGCTCTTTTTGTAAAATCAACCAGGGCGTTTCTTCGATCCGCGGAACTCGATCTCTGATCACCGCAAACATGCTGCTCGTGACGAATTTTTCCTGTTGGAGAATGAGGATGGAGCGGAACATCGGCACGCCGTTTTCTATCATCCAATTGTGGGAATCGTGCGCGCATTTGATGTGGCATGCCAGGTTGCAGACCCACGCCACGTAAAAGGGCGGCTTCGCCAGAGCGTTGAGGTCTCTGTACTTGCAAAACGCGTGCAGATTGTAGATGCTGTTTTTGTGGGCGTCGTAAGCGGTGGTGATGTACGGGGAGTGGGCGAAGAGGGGGTGAAACCTCGACGCGTCCAGGAGATGCTTCGGTAGTTTCTGAATGCGCGGACTGCTCGTCTGGTAGAACGCGACGGGGCAGCGATAGTGCCTCAGTATTTCCGTCCTGCGTCGATTTTTTCCCACCTGATATTTGAAGGAGACGAAATATGCCACCGGGGCGAAAGCGGGTTCGGACGGATCCGTTTTGAAATCTTTGGTGGGAATCGCGCTCCATTCGAAACGGCCCGTCTCGTCCTCTCCCAAGAGTAACCTGTCTTCCTCTTTTAAGTCGTTCTCGTCGTCGAGTTCGTCCGCGAAAGGTTCCAAAATCGGCAGCAGGTCGTCCGCTTCGTCTTCATCGATCGATGGAAGTTTTTTTCCGTCGTAAGACACTTTGGTCGGCATGACCACGGATTCCGTTCGCGTCATCAAAAACGTCTCGAAGACGCGATACATTTGGGAATAGGGGTCGGTGTTGATCTCGGTCCCCATCACCTCGTTCGGGTCGGCCATCGGAATCGTCTCGGAAAAAGAAGGAAATGAACGAAAGATGGTCAAATCGTTGTCGCTCGACGTGATGAATTCTTCGATGCTCTTGAAGGCCGAGTCTAGGATGCAGGCCATTTTCGAGTAGTAGGCGATCATGTCGCTCAATTGTTTCAGATTCCGTTCGAAATAATCTTCCATTTTGGTGCTGGCGAAAAAGTCTCGCAGGTCGTTGATGCTAGACTTTCCGATCGACATGACGGCGAAAAAGAAAATTCGCGGCGAGGTGAGGATGGCGTTGCTCTTGTAGTCCGAAACGAGTTCCTGGATCAGGAAAGAGAGGTACATGACTTTCCTTCGCGACCACGCGTTGGCCGATATGCCGATCGCCTCGTCGTTGAAGGCGTCTCGAATTTTGATCGCCAAAAAAACTTGCTTTTTACTGGGTACTTTGGAACAGCACGCCGTGATGAACTCCAGCAGTTCGTTACCGAAAGATTCTTCGAATTTTGTCACTTCCGCGTTGAAAAGGACGACCTTGGATAACATGTCGTCTCGTTCGACCAGCGGGATGTTTCCTTCCAACATGAGCGGCGAGTAAGGGCACTTTGATCGGAAGTCGGGGGCGATTCCGCCGTTATTTTCGTCGTCGCCGCCGTCGTTATCGCCGCCTCCGTCGTTATCGCCACCACCGCCGCCCGGTTGAGTGACGGCGCCGGTTTCGCTAGGGCCGTAACCGTAAGTACCGTATCCCGAGTTTTGGTCGTGATACGAAGAACCTACGGTCAGCGATCCGAACTGATCGAGCGTGTTGTCCGGTAGGTACGACGAAGACGACGACGACGACGATGTCCCACCGCTAGAACCGGGGAAAAGATTCATGTAATTTTCGTTGTTCTCGGAGGAGTTTAGGGTTATTCCGCGAGATGGCCTCCTCTGTAAAAACGGATGACGCGTGTCGTACAAATAGAGTTCGTGATTGCGTTTCATTTTTCCCTCCAGCACGAGTTGTCTATAATTCAGATAATCTACGTCCTTGAAGTAATCGCGGCCCTGAAGAACTTCTTGAAAGTAATCTTCCGGGTCGTACAATCCCCGATGCGTGAGGCCGCACTGTGCGAGATGTTCCTTCATCTTCAGGACCAAGTTATCGTGCTTGCTCAGAGGAGTCGAAATGTGGTATTCGTCGTACGCCAGCCCCCTCGCTATCTGAGATGTTATCTTTTTAAACGGTTGGTGCACGATGATGTAGCGAGTCATCCTCTCCTCGCTTCGCAGTGGGCTATCTTTCTCTTGCCCCAGATGGGGAAACGTTTTCGGTAAGGCGCAAATGAATTTGGCCTTGTCTCCTATTCTCACCGCGTCGCACCTGAAGCTGTTACTGAAATAGTTTACGTCGCCGAGAGATTGGGTGCCGCGCAGATTCGAAACGTTGATGTGGTCCTTCTCCGTATCCGCCGGACTCAGTTCGTAGATCGGATTCACTATACCGAAATCGTAATCTTCGATCACGTAGAGAGCGCCCGAGTTTTTGAGTTTCTCCAACGCCGCGTCGGTGCAGAATATTCCGTCGAACCCCTCGTTCTCGCGCTCGGGTACCTGTTTCATGATCTCGTTGACCTGATTCAGTATTTCTCTCATGGAGCCCCTGTTTCCGGACATCGTGGGAGCGAACGAGCGGAGATAAAATTCCTCGATCTTTTTGAAGATCGAAGCCGTGTTTTTGGTCGCGTAGGCATTTTTAGACGCCGTGGTCGTGACCAGTTTCGACAAGACGTAATCCACGAATCTCGGCGCGAAGTTGTTCAGGAACTCCAGAAAGTAAAAAATCTTTCCCGCCAGTATGGCAGATTCCAGCAAGATCGTCTGCTCCTCGATGAAATTATCGTAATCTTTCTTGTAATACTCCGTCAAGTCCGCATTCACGGCCATGGCCGCGATCACTTCTCTCGAATGAAACCCGAACGTCATGCTCCAGTTGACCGGCCCGGTGACGTTGGCTCTCTTCGAGCCGGGCAGGGGGATGCGATTATCCCATTCGCGCCTTCTCGCCCACGGCACGATGTGGTCCTGACGTTCTTTCATGATCGTCATGACCGCGTTGAGAAATTTTCTAACTTCTTCTGCCACGGCGGAGATGCGATACAGCAACGAGCGCTGAACCGCATAGCTCTCGAGAAGAAGTCTGTGGACCGCTTCTTGGTGCACTTCGTTTTCGTTGACTCCGTCTCTTCTGTAGTCGAACATGGGAATCTGACCCCCATCTCGAATCATGCGTTCGCGCGGCATGTTCATGTACTCGGCCGGATTAAAATTTTGCGTCAAAAACATCGAAGGTTGTGACATGACCGCCCTCCAATAGACGGAGGGCTCTCCGTTCCTATGCGTTCTCCACGCATTTACGATGTTGACGGGAACGTACCCTTCGGTCTTGTTCCCGGGCGGAGTCGAAAATAGAGCGTCGTGAGCGTCTGCGTATGCCATGTCGCGCTACCTTGTTTCAAAAAGAAAAAAAGATTCGATCCTCAATAGATGTGGAGAAAAAAATATTCGCCGGGGCGACACAGCACGGTACCGTCTCCTTGATTGTAGTATTCCACCGACAAGACCATACCCAACGGATGTCTTTCTGCGCCGTGCAAGAGATTTTGTAATTTTCTAAAGATCATCCTTCCGCTCTCGTTCTCGACGTGGAAGAGTTTCATTTCCTGATAGACCGTCTTCAGCACGTAAGCGGGATCGCTGTTGTTTTGTTGAATCTTTCTGAGCACTTCTTTTATGCTGGGGGCTTCCTCTGGATGTTTTTCGTAATGGTCCATCACGATCCCGACGATCGCGTACAGATCCGTCATTATTTTGGCGGATCCGTTTTTGGTCAGGTAGTTGTGAGACGGAGGGCGCGATTCGCTGATCGCTTTTGCCGTTTTGGCCACGTCCACCAAGGTTCTCTCCACCCTTCGCGATGCTTTTTTCAATTTGCGTGGCACGAAGACGGGATAGAGAAGATTGTGCTTGCTCATCATCGCGTCCGCTTCTTCCGCGGTGGGCACGTCGGCGTATACGAGATCCCCGATCTCGAGAGTCTCGCTACCGAGGTTTCTCATCCTGACGCCACTCTTTTCTTTACAGTGTACGTCGAATATTCCTTCGAAATTATCGAAATTCGTTTCTACGACGGACACTCCGAAATACCCGGTGTCGGCGGAAAAGATGTCCCTTTCCCGAAGATAGTCCCATTCCTTGCCTTTCGCGAGCGTTTTGGGAAAGGTTTCGTTTGCCGGACAGGGAGTGCAAAAGACCTGATTTCCGGTTTGGGTCAAATAGACGATCGACCCCTCGGGAAGGTACATGCCCTGTTGGCAAATTTTGAACCTATGTTCCCTCCCGTTGGCATGCGCGCGTTGTTTGCTAGTAGCCGTGACGGGGAAGTTGGGGTTTATCAGAGTATTGTAAGCACCGGCCATTTCAAAAGGTGAGATTTTTTCTTTTATTGCATACGAATCGAACTTCAATAGTTACAACCGATTTTTAATAAACGTATCTTTTTTAAGTGAAAATCAGAGCGAAGAGGGGAAGAGGAATTTTTTAACGAGTTTTATTTGTTTTTTCCTCCCCAGGTATTAAATTTTTCGTAATCGTCTTTTCCCGTCGAGGGGGCTTGAGAAATCTCGCTAGCGGAGGCCTTTATGATCTGCGGACCGGTGTCGATCGGCGTGGAAGAATGATCGATGGAATCGTAATTTCTCTTACGAGATTGGTTTGGCGTCTCTTCGTTACCTCGTTCTAAATTCTTGCTCTTGCTGTTCTCGATGAGTTTTCTGATAGAGTCAAATTGTCCGGTAAAATAGGCTTCGTCGAATGTCCTCGTTTTTTCGGATTCTCCTTGTTGTTGTTGTTGTTGCTGCTGCTGTTGTTGTTGATGCTGATTGGGAGATGGGTTAAATGTCTGACTCGGCTGCCCATGTCCACCCATGTTTGGATGATACTGCGGCATAGTGAATGGCCAATAGGGAGCGTAAGATGGATCTTGCGAATACGCCATCGGTAAATGAAAGTATTTTTCTTGCGGCGGTGGTTGCGCTGGCGGCTGCCCTAGCCTAAATATCGGTACCGGCGATGTTGTTTGCGACGGAAATGTCGGAAACGATGGCTGTGGTTGCACCGCCGGTTGCTGATGCGGTAGGGGCTGATGTAAAATTATCGGCGACGAATGTTGGGACGTGTTAAAGATTCTTCTGGTATCGCTGATGGAATATTCCTTCGGGACCTCGTTCAGCTGCACTTTATGAAACGTCTGACCACCGTCGCTGGTCGTGTAAAGTTGCTGGCTGTGCGAAGTACTCATTCTGTCGGACGCTCGTACTACCGTCGGGCTCGTTTTTTCTTCAATATTCTTGATCTTATTATTTTCCCGGGGTCTTTCGATGACGCCCGCCTCCGTCATATATTCCCATAATTTTCTCTTCGTACTCGTTTTATTATAGGTCGGTATGCGCGTGGATAATTTGTCTAAAATTTCCAGTTGTCTACTGGTGCGTCTCGTCAGTTCTTTTGGATCTTCCGATAGGTGTTTTGTTCCGAGTTCCGATTCCCGTCTCAATTTGTTCCAATCGTCCATGAGTTTCTTGCAGGATTTGTCGTTTTTATTTAAACCTCGCGTTACGTGAGAAAATATCTCGCCCATCTGATCGCACGACGTGTTCAACATTCGATTTGTTTCCTTCGCCTCCGCCTTCGATTTTTGGAGCTCGGAACAAATGTCTTTCATGAACTCTAAGATATCGCCGGCCGGCATCTCTTTGATATCTTTGCCGAATTCCTCCAAAACATCTTCGGGTGGGGTTTCGACCGTTTCCAAACTCTCCTCCGCGTCGGGCGCCGCATCCATCGATGGTGCCGGCGCATTGTCGCCACCTTCCGAATTCATGTCGATTTTGCTCTTGGACGCTCTTATTATTTCCTCGTTACCTAACTTTAATGCGTTTAACATTTTCATCTTTTGTAATTTTCTTTTTCTATAACATTTACCGTATTGCGCGAAGCCGAACTTGAGATGCATCGCGCTCATCAGATCGAATAGATTATCGGGATACTCCGCGACGGTTCCCGGACGCGCGCCTACGCTCACCAGCGAGACTTCGATTGCCCTTTTCTCCTTTCCCGTCGTAGCTAGACTTACTTCGCCAAACGAGGCGCGAAGGCCGGTTCGTTTTCCGATATCGGGAAATGCCGTTTTATCGATTTCCAATACGGCACAGATCCCGTAGTTTTCGTGATCTAAATGTCTGTGCCAAGATAAAACGACTTTTCCGCACGGTGCCCCGGCATGCTCTACGAGTACGTCCTTTCCGGCTAAGCATAAGGAATTGTACTGTTCGCGCGTCAGTTGCAATCGCGGATCTTCGTTGTTTTTCGTGTCCGCTACCTGACATAACACGTAAAAACATTCCCCCTCCTTCGCCTTGTATCGCTGTATTAATGCATTCAGTTCTGTTTTGAGTCTATCGTTTTCGTCCGGAAAACATAAACAACAAACCTCCGACGCGGACATTGGATTTTTTTTATTGTTTTGCCGTAATCTTTCTAATATGTACTTCGCAATATTTTGTCGTCGTTACGTTTTTACAACCGACGAAATGACAGAGGGTTACAGAGGGTCTATCTATGGTTTCGAGGGAGAATAGATTCCCTTCCCCGTCTAACAGATTAAAATCTACGAGATTGGTCTTATCGCAATTGAAACAAAAACGGCGAGTTTCGTAAAAACGCACGTAGATCGTTCGTTTCTTGGGCCTGTGTTTGAGATCGATCAGGTCCAGCAAACGTCCGCAATCCATGCAAAAAGTCTGGCCTTCGATCTCCTTCGGGTCGATGTCGCTCCTCGTTCCTTCGAATATCGTGTACGTCTCTTGCCGCATGACGTATTTCGATACGGATTTTTGAAAGAGAGTGAACAAGACCGGAAATTGTTTGTCGAAACGATTGAATATCTTTTCCAGATCGCCTCCTCTTTCCGTCCTGTGTTTTTCTACGTCCGACACGATACTTTGAAACTTGCGAAGCGAAGCGGGGGAGAGTTCGTAATACGCATCCGTCAAGAAAAGGGGGGCGAACGGACTCGTGCAATTAAACCGAAATAGATTTCCCAAAACGTTCAGGTCGCTCTGTGCGATCGAGCGTTCTTTAAATTTCGACAGCGTTTTGGACACGGTAGAGATGTAGATGCGCCAGGGTTTTGCGCGCAGCTTCACGTGCGAAAGGTGGGCCAGATTGTTGAAATTGAGGGTGGTGTCGCATAGATGTTCTATCGACGGCCTAAAGTCCGCTTCCGAAGTGGGAACGGTATAATCGTTTGCGAATTCCCCGTAATTTTTTAAAACGAACCATGCCATCGCCACCGTAACGGCGTATCTAAAATACTCCGGTATGGTGGTGGCGCGTTCCATGAACGTGTCGTAATCCGCGATCGAGCACACCGGACTCATTTCCCGGTAGTGCGCCGAGGTGAACGATTCTCTAGTCACTTTCTTGAGGGAATCGACGCCCATTCTGGTCTTTCGCACCGCCGACGAAATGAGCACGTAAGTGGGATCCTCGCTCGGGGGAAATCGTCTTTTTTCTTCGTCCGTCAATAGATTGCGTAAAACGATGTCGTTAAAAATCGATCTCAACATCTCGCTGCAGTACGCAAGGGAAGAGCTTGCCGAGTGGAAGTGCGATGCACCGGAAGTGGTAGCGATATATGAAGAGGCCGAATGCGGCGTAACATGCCGTAAAAAGTAAACTCAGAAAGAACAGCAAACGACGAAATGCCGCGAAACGAGACCCACCCCGTTTTTGTTTCGTCTTGTCGCGGAACGCTCTCTCGTCTCCCTCCTCCTTCGCTCTGTCGTGGGTCCTCTTCTTCAATCTCAAAAAGATTCGAGACCCGTTTTCGCCTTTGATTTTGAGTATTCTGAGTGCGTCGAAAACGTACTCGTCGTAAGTGCACAGTATCTTATTTACCGTCTCGGTGAGATCGTAATTGTGGTCGCGGGTTCTTTCCTTTTTAAAAAAATGCAAGTATCCGCTTTCGTCGCATTTTTCGTTCGAGACTCGGATTTTTTGGCCGTCCGTCGTTGCGCGCAACATGAAAACGACGTTCGCTCTTCTTTTTTTTTCTCGGTTGAATTCGGATTTCGCTATCACCGTTCTCCCTTCCGAGCTCACGAGAAATACGTTACGTTTATCGTTGCCGAATAGCTCGTCGCGCGCGATCGTTCTGTTTATCGGGTCGGTATCGTAGCGTTCCACCGCCATGTTGCCGATGGGATATCTGTGAACTCTTTTCTCGTTTTCGGACCGGAACGCCGTCATTCCATCCATTGTCCGAACGGCACGATCGGTAAGTGTACCAATATTTCGTCCTTCCTCGAATAAACATTTTCCATTTCTTCCGAAGAGGACCAGATGTCGACCGTTTCGTGCTCCAGATCGAGCCAGTCTTGGCAATCGGACATTTCGGCGACCGATCTGTAAAATTCGATTATCTTGTCCCACGTGCACGGTTCGTTTCCGACGCAGAGACAGGGAACCAGCGGATCGAACAGCTCTTTCATGCGTCGAGGCGCGCTTTCTTTGCAATTCTTTTTCAGGTATGCGAAGACGCTTTCCAAAACGTCGATGGAATCTTTGACCGTGGCGATATCGTTTTTAGGGTCCGCGCGATGCTTCTTCGCGAAATTTAATTCGGCTTCCGTTAGACGCGACGAAGAGAGATCGAAATGGCCGAAAGTCGGCAGCGGCATCATGTAGACCAGATTGCATTCTTCGCTTCCGTTTAATCGGGGTCGGAAGATCACGGCCGAAAATATCCATTCGAGCGGACTTTCGGCGCTGATCGTCGAGGAACCGTGCGGGGTCGGCGTGGTCCACGGCGTATTTTTCAGAAATCTATTTCCCTCGAAAGTATTCCAAAACCTTCTCGGCCGCAGGCGTATCGTTTTTCCAGCGCGCCGCGATTCCTTCGTCTGCAGCCATATCTTGGAGTAGAAAACCAGAGCTTGCAGAATTTTCGAAACGAAGAGCTTTTCGAACCGTTTGGCAAATGCGGCATCTTTGAACGACGCGTATGCTAGAATGCGCCTCGTATCGGGCACGATGGCTTCCTCCGTATCGAACAGTTCGATCTTCGCTCCGGGTAGTTCCGTCTCGTCCATTTTAACCAAATGGGAAACGTTATTTTCCACTCCAGATTGGCGAGAATCCAAATGCAAGAACCAGACGTCGTTTTTACGGCAGACGATCTTCCACTCGATGCCGAAGAGAATGCACACGTCTTCCGCTTTGCTCGCCGACTGAACGCGTTTGTTCCGAAACAAGACCTCCGAGGGAATTATTCCGAACAGCATCAACAGGCTCTTGACGTTCACGTCGTCCGAATTCAAGAAAAAGTCTCTTTCGACGATGCTGCCGTGTCTTTTCTCGGTGAGATACAGGACCGGGCGTCCCTCTCCGTCGCGTCCGCTGGCAAAGTTTAGGATTTTTTTGCGAATCACCTCGTTGCAATGTTTACATTTTTTGATCAAATGTTTTGCGTCGTAATCGAGAAAACGACGATACGCGTCCTCGGATAACGCGCGATACAACGGGAACGCAGAAGAAGAGCGAATCGACATATTGAAACGGTTACCGCGGCACGGTCGGAGAAACGAAAAAAAAAATAACCGAGATCGAAATGAACCGTCCGTATAGAAATAAAATTCTCGTATGCTACGCGTGTTCGTCTTTTGACGTAAATATCAAGTACAACAAACGCACGATCTACGCGAGCTCGTTTCTCGGTGTGCTGACCTTTTCCGTCTTGTGTTACGCGCAATTTTACGAACACGATCTCTTCGTCAAGTTCGCCGCTTGCAATCCCGACGAATTTCGATCAAGTTTTTACATCGACGAGTGCGCCGTGCGCGCTCCCATAACGGATGACCCGAGGTATTTCTCGTTCGTCTTCGTCGCAATCTGTCTGTTATTATTGGCGATGGGGTTGGAAACCGCGTTCGTCCTGCGAGGCGCCACGAAGAGGCACCGACGATTCGTATCTCACGTCGCCTACGAATGGAATTTCGAACGAGAGAGAGTACATAAGCTGATCGAGTTTCTCGGCATACGGGAAAAGGACATTGCGAAAAATGGAAATCTGCACGCGCGTTTAGACGATCATAGACTGAAATCGGCCAACGGTCTCCTCTTTGCCAACCTGTATCTGGCATTGACATTTCGAAACAGAAAGGAATTCTTGAGCCTATCGCTCGCGGTGTTGGCGTTGACCGTAGTGCCTCCTACCGCACTATTCGACGATGCGCTCGTCAAGATATTCGGCGTGTTATGTTTCGCCATGGGAAACGTCTGGCCTATTCAAGCGTTTTTCCTCCTCTCCTTCCTTTCGCTGCAAGATTCCAATTGGATAATCTTACCGATTTATCTCGCTTTAATTTTGTTAAAGATTCCGATATTTATGCTGATCGATCGCTTTCTGCTGGGCACATCTCGGCTGCAATTGTACCGAGCTCTGGTCGCAGATTTGTCCGAGGTCAAATCTAAAGAATTGATAAAATGTCTGGAAGGAATACCCCCGACCCGACCGACAAAAAAAGACAAAGACGCAAACGTCGAAAGAGATGCAAGGAATTAAGATTACGAGACGGATCTAGATTAGTGCTTCAAAAACTCACCTTTTCGCCGACGGTGGTGCGAAACGTGGAAGAAAGATCTTCGTCCAGATCTCATCGGATGAGGACCAATTTTCACGTCGCCATGAAGAACGTCATCGAAGGATTCAAGGAAAAGTACGACAGAGAAGATCGCACCCGCGAGATCGCCGAGATATCGACCAAACAGCTGAACAAGGACTCGCAGCGCCTCGTCGTGCAGACTTGTTCCACGGTTGCCTTGTCGTGGGCGCGGGAGATACTCGACATGACTCCCGAGCAATTGAACGATCGCATCCGCCAGAGAGTGGAGGAAAACAAAAAAACCCTAACGGAGATAACGAGTAAAGAGGATTTCCTACGTGCGTTACTACAAGACAATGCCAAACCTTTCGAGATCGTTCCCTTTGCCCATCCTCCGCCGATCGTCTGCTGCAAGGAATTCTTTATTCGTAATCTCTCGACGTCGGAGCCTTGTAGAGAAGGACTGCGTCGGTGCGGTGGCATGTTGTCGCCGAAGACGGAAGAATTCACGAGCTGCATCGGGGTCGGTCGTTACGGCTTGTCCGCACCGCTCTTCGAAGAGGTTTCGTCGCGTTCTTCTGTGGTAGACGTAGCGGCATCGAAGAGCAATTACAAGAGTATACTCGAGAAACCTACGTGTTGTTTGTGTCGTGCGATAGAAACTACCACCTTTTATCATTATCTAAACATGACCTCCCGCGACTATCCCCAGATCATCTTTCTGACACTTTTCAATCGGATCTACCCGCAGATGAGACGGGAAATGTTGATAAAAATACCCATAGTTGTAAACTCTACTCAAGAGCACGTATTTCTCATCGAAAACACGCGTTTTTTCGAGACTCTGTCTATAAAAGAAGGTCAATTTGACGTGTCGGGATTGTTCGCGTGATATCGAAAATGACAAAAAACAAAAAAATGCCAAAAACGAGGAAGACGATAATGATTCTCTCGTCTTTCGAAAACCAGGCGTTGGTGTCGGTGCCGAAAAGCAAAAACACCCATCGGTTACCGAAACTACCCGGAAAGATACTGACGATGTGCTGCGACGGAAAATGGATCTATGCCGGAATCTGCCTTTACGAAAATAGGACGACGAACGATAGCGGATTTCAAGAGACGTTTTATCGACCGATTTCAGAAAAAAACATGCGCGTAGTTAAAATACCCGTCGAGATTTCATCTTCGTGGCAAGAAACATCTCATAGTTTACCCGTCGGCTCCAAACTGTTTGCTTCGAACGGATCATTATACTATCAAAACGGAAGCGAAATCGGCCTACTGACATCTGCCGAAAAACGGTCACGCGGTCACGCGATTGGCGATGACAGAGACCCCACAAAAAGAAAAACGTCATTCCGATATGAGCGAGATGTGGAGGTGATCGCCATACAACCTACTAATCAAGCTCTATTCGTGCTCACAAGGCGAAGGGAAGAGAGAGGAAAGAAATACCGTTTAGAGGAGATTTGTTTGAAACGGTTTATTAGAACGAGAACTCTAATGGAGTTTTATAGCTCCTACCTTGATGCATTGTATCCAAATACGATGATTATCAAGTTAAATGTTTGTGGAGACGATCCCTTCATTACTGTGGAAAATACGTTTTCGAACAATATGCTGGTATCAAATATTAAAACTAACAACAGCATTCTCGTATCGAAGGGTAACGGTTTCATGCCAAACAAAGGCAATTTTCTCGTACAATGTAAAGACGACTCGGGTAAGTGCAGAGAGATCGGGTACAACTTTGAACAAAACATATTTTTCATTAAAAACAAAAACTCTAGAAACTTGCTAAATTTTCCGGGAGAAAAACACGCAACGTTTGTTCAAGTAGAAAATCATTTATTCAAAAAATAAAAACTATCTTTACAAAACTTTGACCGTGTCTTTTATGCCTCGTCGTATTTCTTTTTCTCTCTTCTTAATTCTATCTTGTATGAATGCTGATATCGCCCCCCTCTCCTCTTCGCTTGGGTTCTCATCTATTTTGTTGTCGGTCATGATCTGTCTGATCTTCTCGATGTTGGCGAAATAACGACAGACAAACGCTCTCAGCTCAGAGCAGGCTTCTTGAAATAAAGTTCCGTTCCATTCCAACAAGATTCGATCTATCGATCCGTCTGGATAATTTGATATCAAAAACATCATTTTCGCGTCGTAGAGAAACATGTAAAACATGACCTGTAATAAGTTATCTTTCGAAGTAGGCCATCGTTTGTTCGAGGCTCTATTTTTAATTTCCCCGTAGCACACCGGCGGTAAAAACTGGTCTTCCGCACCTTGCACGTCGTAACGTACGTCTGTTTTCCCCACTATGAAAACTTTGTTATTCTTTCCGTTTTCGTCGGGAGGTAGCAACGGTAGTTCGCGGTTTACCTTTTCCGAACACCTGGTCACTTTTAAAGTGAAAGGCGGGTTGCTCGTCTTCTTGTTTTCGGCCAGAGAGGTCGACAGTTTCTCGATGATTCCGTTTTCCATTCTGGTGCCCCTCGACATGTAGATCTCTCTTCTCAGGGCATTCTGGGTGACGTCATCGAAATTATTTATCTTAAAACATCTATTCATCACCTCCGATATGGATATATCGCAGACGGGGCTACACGTGAGCTCGAGTAGATCTTGGACAAAGTTTTTGTCGCGCAGTTCTTTCAATATGAGATTCTGGGCTTTCATTTCGTCGAAACAAGTGTCGGCAAATTTACACAGGGTTTTAAACTCGTCCGAGTTTTTCCTATGAATGAAATGATTTAGAAACGGGTCTTTCGTGGGAAATCCCATACTTAAGCACGATAGATAGATTATCTCGGAAAGGTGATTTCTTCTCGCCACCTGAAAAAAGAGTTCTTCGAATGATTTCTTCTGGAAAGACGTCATTCCGGATAAAACTGCGATCTGAGAAGATTCCAAAGTAACCTCCATCGCGAGAGTGTTATGATCGCATGTAACGAGATGTTACAGAAGATGGTACATTTTATTGACTTTGCCAGAATGTTACGGAGAAATATTAAATTTTAGACATTCTGGAGTCAAGAGAACTCCTTGATCGTAACAAAATCTGCGCGGTAAGCGTAAAATTCGATCTCCTCGAGACGTGTCCCTTTCGTTTTCTTCACGTGATGTACTTTGTTGGGCTCTTATGACTTCTCTCTTCTTATCGTAGACGCTATCGTAGTCGTAAAGTTTTGTAAATTGAACCGAAGAGGAAAGATACTTCTCCAAATTTTCCACCGTCGGTACGAATAGATTTAGTACTTTCTGTAATTTCGGTTTGTAAACTTCCGGTAGAATGGCGTTTATATTCGCGATCGAGGGCGGCAAAGATCTATTTTTCAATCTAATGACACAGTCGCTTTTTAAATCGATACTAAAAAAGCATTCGAAAACAAATCTGGCCCGTCGAAATTCGACACGTTTGCCGTTCTTTCCATAGACGGTGATTTTACCATTTTGTAGTTTCTTTCTCGATTTGATATTGTAAACTGAACCCTCATGTGTCGCTCCGTAATTTTGATATTTGTGATGAGGAAATACCATCGTACCAGAAAGATCTATGTGCGTCTTATCTAATAAAGCTATACCAGCGGGAATGAGATTCGAAACGTGCTCGTCATAACTATCGTACGACATACCGATGCGTATGAATAAAATAAAGAAAGAAACAGATGACAACTAATCCCAATCACTCGCTCCCCTCCCTTCGCTTTTAAAATGTCGAAAATTAACAAAGTATAAATACAATATAATTAAAATATAATCTAATTTATAAATAAGATTTCTCAAAGAATAAACACATAAAAATTATTTTATTACACATTTGGTATTTAACACTTTCATACTATTTTCTTTTAATTGTTTTTTTGGGAGGTAATCTATTCTTCATACTTTATTCCATCTAACACGATTAAGCGCAGTCGAGAAAAGTTTGTAACCATGTCATCGTGTTTATCACAGAAAGATTGTAGACTTTCAAGGATGTTTCTCATCATTGGTAGAGTGAGATACTTTTCGAGACTTGCGAGCAATTGCAAATCATCCGAACACCGACACCGATCTTTCAAGAGAAACCATAATATGAAAGTCAAAACGATATTTTTCGTTTCTTCTTCTCTGTTACTGTGATATTTTTTCGTCCGATACCTATCGAAGACGCTCTCGCAGAGTTGTTCGTTATTTCTGACATACGATGCCCCGGTATAAAAGTCTAGGATCACGTGATGTCGAAGAATGGCGAGTTTGTGCGAGGCAATGTCATTTTCTCTCGGTGATGGGCTGAAAGGCATTTCAAATTCGAGTATCGCATCGACACGATTGAGAGCTCCTCCGTCGTCGTCATCTTCGTTCGCGCCTTCCATCTCGACAAGTTCCGGAAACGGTGGCGGAGTCGGCGGAAAGGTCGGCGACGGGGGTGGCGAATCGCACGAATGGTTTGACGAGATCAGCATTCTCAACTCTTCGTCGTCCAGCATGGGAGACGGTGGCGGCAGCGGAAGGAACGGCGATTCGTCCCGAGATCGATCTCCCGACAAAGACCCGCCAATCGCCTCTCGACGTGCGTCGTTCTCGGTCGCGGGCGATACATTTCCGCGGTTTTCCATATTTAAGTTTGAACTGTTTACTGTACGAGTACCGTTAAAAAGTGAACGCTGAAATTTTCGGATCCTTCCTTTTTTACGCGGCATGTCTACTCGTCGAGTATTGGGTCCACGTAAATATGCACGTGCAAAAAACGAATCCGGAGACCACAGCGAGAAGAACTACGATTCGTCCGATTCCGATAAACAGAGCACGAAAAAGAAACCCTCGAAATCTCTCCTGCGGCGACGTAGCAGAGGCGGCGACGCGGAAGAGGTTTTCGTCGTCGAATCGTTCGATCGCGATAAAATTCACAAACAGAATAAAAAAAAGACGTCGCTAAATTCTCCCGTACGTCGGAATAGTATCGGCGACATGGACCGCGACGACGGTGACTATTCGATAATCACCAGAGAAAACGATCTCGTATCGAAGTCGAAGGATTCTTTCGAACGCGAAGTGAAGAACTTGCTCGACGAGTTCTCCGGTATTTCTCGCGTTTGTCTTTCCGATTCGAAAGTGAAGGAAGTCTATACCGGTTCTCATAAATTTCGATCCGATTTGCCGCCGTCGACGTACGAAGAAAAATGGAACTTCGAAGAGGTCACGGGAAATATTCCCCTCGTATTGATCACGCTGCGTAATCTGGCGTGGGTCGTCGAAAGAATTCAAAGGTTTCGCGATCTCGATTTTTGCGGTATGTGGATGACTTTGACGCCGGGATCGTTACTCGACCCCGATTTTGCTTTAAATCAGATTCGTCGATTACGCGAACATGCCGAGACTTTGATGAAATTGGTCCCCAGGATCGAACGTTTCGATTCCTCTCGAGAAGCTTCATTCTGTAAAATGTCGAAACTCGACGTGGATTTCGATGCGGCCGAAAACAGAAAAGCAGGAGAGCAAACGCACGAAATCATAGAATCGGTACAACGCCAGATGGCAAAATTCGTAATCGCCACATCTGCGCTGAATTCCCCGATGGAAAGATTGATGGATCAACCGAGAGAATTAAGAACGCTGGAGCCGGACATGAAAGATAGAGTCTTTATGCTCATGGAACACCTTTCCAAGGTCATTTATAGGTTTTACCTCGATTATTTCGACTGCGACCGCGACGGTTGTGGCCAAAACCAAAAAACGGTTTTAGAATAAGAAAACAACAAACTCAAATCGATCGTTTTTCGATTCAAAATTGTTTTATTATAATTTCGAACATCTGATTCAAAACGAAAGTTTCGTTACATTCGGTTACGCTTCGTTTACTTTGGAATTTTATTCTTCGCCGCTTCAAATATATCAAGCGTAAACTTGGCGATATTCCACCGTTCTTTTCTGAATAGTTGATTTTCTAAAAAGGTTCGCGAAGCTCTCTCGTTCAAAAAGATCGTTCGCCGATTTTTTAAACTCGAGTACAGAATTAAATCCCTACGGGTCGAGGATAGAGGGTCGATCCATTTTTCCGAAATAAAAAAGAGGCGAATCGTGAACTTACGCGATTCGCGAAAAGCAAATCTACAAACCCCCTCGTTTAAAATGTCGGGTTCGTTCGTTACGATGTACAAGCATCGGATAAAAAGATTGATGTCGTTCGAATAAATCTCGCACTCGTTCAAAGATAAGATCACCTCCGTGAATACATCTTCTTCCAACGGACTGACGTATCCGTTCCATAGGTTCAGACCGTATCCATTCGGAGTACGATGGAGAATTGCATCTCGTTTCGGGAAGCGGCTGATGTACTCTAGTTTTACCGTGGAAAATACCCCGTTCTTAAAAAAGGAGAAATTTCGATCAAAGTTAACGAGCACTAGTTTACAATCGCATTCGGTCTCTTTGGTGTTAACGTAATGCTTACACGTTAAAATCGGAGCTGCTTCCCAACCGAGAAAATTTTCTTCTTCCCTGATGATGAGATGTTTCCTAGATCGTTTTCTGTAATTCTTGGCGTTTTTAAGTTTTACGATGTTCTCGAAAATCTTCGTCAATTTACGATCGAAGAATCCGATATCGATATTGTCTCTCGTCCTGTGCGAAGATGTTTTGTGTTCATTTTCAATTAGGCCCGAACATTCCATATGAAGAAGCACTCGTTCTAATTCTCTCTTCCAGTAATCGACGGTGCCGGGTGGAGATTTAGTTTTCATGATATTTTAGCGTATCAAAAAATTGACGCAAATTTCCAAATTATTTCCTTATAAGAAAAAGTATTCTAAACCACGTATCGGTATTCTAAACCACGTATCGATATAACACTTTTTTAAATAAAATCTATTTATAAAATATTGATCGTTTAAAAACCAATAATAATAGCGAAGGGAAGGAAAAGAGATAAGTGAAATTATTTAAACGGAAGAAAGAATACAGACGTAAAGGAATTTTGATGTAATGAAGCCTTTCGCAAAAAAGATAAATTTAAATAAACATAACGCGATAAAACCCTTGGTAAAAAGGATTCGTGTTTCAAATAAACATCATTTACCCAGATGTCGACCATCGAAGAATATTTTCAAAGCCTGTATAATGAGACAAAGCAAAGATGTTTTCGAATCGCTGGCTAACCCCTTCTCTCTCAGATTCCCTTCGATGTATAATGATAGAGAAATGGTAGTGAAGCTGTACGAAACATGGCTGGACCATCTATTGAAGAAGAATGACGAAAATGATCAGTCGAAGGCTTTCGGTTTGCTCGTCGAAAAACTTTATTCCACTACTGTAGATATTGAATTAATATGTTGTTGCAAACCGAAATTGTGCCATGGTGATGTACTAAAAGAACGTTTAGTTTCTGCTGTTCAGGAGAAATTACGAATGGAAAAGTATTCTATATCTTCGCGAGTTCCTTGTTTGTGTGATGAGATGAAAGCGGATTCTTGATATTGTCAATATTGAAACTATATTGTTCCTTCGCTCCATTAAGAAAAATTAAAAGGTCGTTGATTTGATTGAAGGCTCCATTAGTGTCATATTCTTTAAATATTTTCAACGTAACGATCTTTGTTAAACCATCCGGAGGAAATAATGTTTCGGAAAGACGCGTGCTAATGAACTTCTTTGATAATGCCTCGCAAAGTGCTTCCATTTTTTCTTGCTCGTGAAAGCGAAGCGTTATTTCACAATTCCAATACAGATTCGAAGGCAACTCTGTAAATGGCCTCCTCTCGAAGAGTACACTAAAGGTTGCGGTATCCATTCCGTGTTTCATTAGGATTAAAATGAAAGCGTTTCTCCTTTTTAATAAAAACAGCTCCCCCTACCAACAATATGTAACACGTGACGAGCACGTGGAGATGTCCTCTGATGATAATATAAATAAGAAACCAAAAATAAATCGTTATATTCGCCCTCCCTTCCCTTCGCTCAATATGCATATGGATTTCCTTTGTATCAAAACTACCACGTTTTGGAAAGACGGAAATCTAGGCGGCTTCATGTCTGCCGTGCTATCAAATGGAATATTCATATAACAACGCCCGACACGTAGTGGGATGTATATATATATCCGAATAGTTTATTGACATAAAACATAAAGAGAAATTACAGCAGCCTTTTTGAAATCGTGACGATGAATGATACCGCCGTTTTAATCTTATGCGATAAGGCGATAGAGGAGATTAAACGCCCATCTGTCTCGAAAGTTTATTTTTCTAGTGAGATGTACATTCCAATCATCTGTCTCTGCATAGTTGCCGTCAGCTTATGTGCGATATTTATGTTTTTCAAGTACAAGCATCGATTCGTTGTTCCGGTATACACAACTGACAGCGTCACGTACAGGAGAAACAAAAACGACCTACGCCAATCTACCTATTCTCACCACATATATTGTAATATCGACGACGTCGAAGATGGCAATCGCGTAAACTAAAAATTGCACGAAGGCGATTACCGATTCAAGAACTTTTACGTTTCTAATCAAGTCTTGCATAACTATAAAATAGGTCAGACGCTGCGACTTTTTTAAATCGTTATAAAGACTGTAAACATTCGATCATGGCCCCGTGTTTCTCCGCATGCCAAATTTTCTTTCCAGACGTTTGTTACAAAGTAGATGAGATCGATCTTTGTAACGCCGACGGACTTTTCGAAAGCGACAAGAGCCACTTTGGAAAACTCGATATCTCGCGCGAAGGTATCTCGCAAACGTTTGGGGGAGCCGAATCGTGTGCCGCGCTGTCTCGCAAGCTGGCGGAGGAACTGGAAAACGGGAGCCTCAGATTCCTATCGACTCTTTTCGTACCGCTCGATCGCGACGTGTCGGTTCATTGTTTCGGACGATGCACGGAGAACGTGTGGGACTATTTTCTTTCGGACGAATGTTTCGAAAAATTCGACGAAAGAATACGTTTCGTAACCCTGTGCAAAGCCCTCGATGTCCCCGGATTAGAGACGTTCGAAAATGACGGACCGAAATGCGTGCCCTACTTTCAATGGACGTCGACCAAAGAAAATAAAATCATGCAGTGCGGTTTTAAGAAATTCATGGAAAAAGTGAACGAGAATAAAACGACACCTTTCGATGTTCTCAAATTGGCATATAGTCCCGACGCGTGGCCGTTTGGCGAAGAACGCGATCGATGGGTCGGAGGAGAAAACTTTAAACTGGGAGTCTTTTTGATCCCCACCTGTGACGACACCGAAAGAAGGATAATCATCTACAATTTTCGCAAATTTATTTGTATGAAAGATAGCAAAACTAACGCTTCCAACACAATTTCACTCAGATTTTTAAACGAAAGATGTAATGTCGGACGTGTAATTTTAAAATAAATTATCGGTCAATTGTTCGATGATGCTCTCGTAATTGGTTTGATCTCGAACGAGCTTACGTCTCTTTGCTTCTTTAGATTGGGCCGTGGGTTGCAGGGCGTCGCGTACGGTCAGTACAAAAACATCTCGATTCTTCTGCAATGGAGAAAGAGACTCGATCGTACGATCCGAGTCCCTCCCCTCCACGGCACTAATTTTATCGTTTCTCAAAATCCCCGTAGAGATGTGACGTACGTTGGAACACATCAAGACCAAAGAGTCTATATCTCGCTCGTATCGGTAATCGACGTTGTTCCAAGTAAACGTTTTCTCTTCGGCATCGGCATCGACTCCCTCTTTTTCCTTCCCCTCCCTTTCGCTTCGCGGGCGCTCATTTTCGTCTCGGTCTTCCGCGAACGACTTTTTCTCGGAGGACATCGGCGCACGTTCGTAACCGTCGATGCCGTTCAATATGAATAGGATGTCGCCGATATCTTTCACCGTGAACTCTCCAGCGAGCATATCCAGCAGTTTGATCATTTCTCTCACAACGTTGTCGGTGCGGTGGTTCTCGTTCGAACACATCGGGCAGTCTCCCATCGTCACGTATTCGCCCTCGTAAAAGCAGCTTCCGTTCTCGGTCTTTTCGCGCGCGACGGAAACCGCTTCTCTGGCGTTTTCGTCATCCGTCGTTCTTAGTCTCCTCGTCGCTCTTAAAATTACTCGCTTGGTAGGATCTGGACCACTGTCTCGAGAACACGCGCCGCAGCAACTCCGGGAACTCTCTCCCTTTATATTTGCCATGAAGAAATAACACGAACGCCAGAGAGATCCAGACCAATCGAGTGTCCGGCGTCTCGCTTATCCCTCTTCTATTCTTGCCATTCTTATGTAAATCTAATAAACACGGTTCGAAAGAAAAACGAGACAACGTCTCGTCGCGCGGATTAAAGAAATAATCGTTTCTCTTTCTCAGCGGCAACGTGTACCCGCAGTAGCCCCTTATCTTGGCGATCGCGATGGATTGATCCCGCGACGCAACGATGGGAGAAAGGAGTCCTTCCACCACCCGGTCGTAATCGCGTTTGTAAGTTGCAAGTAAAAATTGGTCGAAGACGTACACGCAACCGCGAAGTATCGAGTTTATGGGCGTGCGGAATATGGATTCCGTCAGATCGCAAGAGACCGAGGTGCGTTTGATTCGGATGAAATCGAAAAGTTGGCCGGTATTTTTTCCTCTGGCTCTGCGTTCTGCCTCCAGATTGCAGATGCACATCAGAGCCTCTTTCCCATTTCCCAGCAATCGCGACAAGTCTCCGTATACCAGAGAAAACAGCGAAGAATAAGGAAAGCCCCGGAGCGAGGTATCTCTGCGCACCGCCGTGGCATGCAGTACCGTTCCTTCGACGTGCGTCCCATCGAACAGTCCCCTGTCCTTGCCGAGAACGTAGCCCACTTCCAACAAACGATCGTCGCCGTCGTCCTCGACGATGCGCCCCACCGGACTTTCTTGAAACACGTCTAAGAGAAATGTGACGTTACACAATTCCGACGACGGGAACAGTGCCGAAATATTTTTCTTACAGTCGCCGTAAAATTCGTCGGGGTCGATTTCGAAGCAGAGAAAACAAACCGTGCAAAAATCGAAAGGAAAAAGTACGGAAAGCTTTGGAGAAGTCATGAAGCAGCCGACGTGCAAAATGAATTTTATTCGAATATCTCGTATTTACGCGATGCCATTCGTTAATCTCGCAAATTAAATCGAAAGAAAAAAATCCTTTATTTGGTCTTGGTCCTCACGTGTTTAGTTTTTAGTTTTTGTCTCCAATTCGTCAGAAAATTAGTTAGAGATTCGTGTTTACCGTGCTCTTCGATCTTTTCGAAATATTTTTTCGCGAGATTCACCACGTGCTTGACAAAGGGCATTTTGTTTTCGAGTTTTTCGAAGGCTTCTCTGACGAAATGTTCGATCTCCGTCCAATCTTCCCGCCCCATGATCAAAAGTTGATCCCAGACGCTACGATCCTCTTCCCTCGTTGCCATGGTCGAAATGTCGCGGGACCATTCAACCAACCACTTGTGCACCGCCTCGAGAGGCATGTCGGCCGAAAATTTCAAACGCAACATTTCCTTTCCCTCGCTCTCCGTTCGCTCGATGAGATTGTACGTTTCGACCTTCCCGGCCTTTTTCTCTTCCACCCTTCGCGGTTTCCAATGGTGCTTGCCGCCGAAATCGGCCAGAAACGTACCTCGTTTGGGATCGAGAGAGTCCGTCAATTCTTTGACGAAACTCTCGTAGCCGTGACTGGCGGTCAGGCAAAACGCTTCCAGACAGGTGTCGTCCTCCTCCTTCGACAAATACAATGCTTTCTCCAACTTGTCGTTCAAACTATTCATCTGCGCGACCAGCGCGTGAACGTTTTTGAATTTTTGCTCGTACGTCACCGATACTCGCAAAACGAGACGAGATGATCTATCGGACACCGTCAGGTTTTCGTACTCGTTATCCGTCTCGCAACGATAATCTAGATTAGCATCCTTGAGTAATTCCTTGAACCATTCGCCGGGGTCGGTTTGCGTTTTGGTAAACGTTTCCAATTTTCTCAAGATGGCTTCCAAATAGGGCGGCTTGTATCCGTACTTATGCACGTCCAACGTCACCTTGAACTCTTTCGACACGTCTCGACATTCTACCCTGTACGGTTGCTCGAGCGGCGTCGCACATTTTCGAGACATGGTAACCAATAGAAAAAATAACGCGAGCGAACTATCGCGGCCGCTCGATGTAGACGATTTCGTCCGGGATCAGAGTGCCGTTTCTGCTACAGAGACCGATAAAACGATTCAGCCTCTCTTTACGATCGTCTATAGCCGCGATCAGTGGTCGAAGATCGTCCATGACCAAACTGCAGATCTTCTTAAATATCAAAGATTTAGAAAATGTTCCCGTAAATACCAAATGCGGGTTTAGCCCCTGACTCCCAAACGCTTTTTGCAAGAGGGAAAGCGCCAAGATCTTTGCATCCTCGCACATGATTCCGTCGACGTCCAACAGACTTCTTATCGCGATCACGAACTCGCGCCGCGAACCGCACTCCATGTTGTAGATTCTCGTCAGAACGACTAATTTGTTGTTGATCAGTACGGTCTTCCAAAACTCGGAAAGCCAAACCGTTTTGGGCGTCCTCGACAGTTCCGTCACGACGCCGGACCCGATCAAAACGAAGGAACGGTTCTCGCCTTCGCTCGCGTCGGCTTTCCGTCGCTTGATCCGTTTCGTCTCGTCGACGCCGGTTCCGGTTCCGGTTTCGGAATCGCCGTCGTTTTCGTAGGAAAAACCGGGTAAATCTCTGACGTAATTCCGACAGCGCCTGAGTTGTTTTTCCCGCTCTTTTTCCGGGTTCTTCGGGGCCTGGACGCTTGCCCGTATCTCGTTCAGGAGCAAACGCAAGACTTTGCTAAATTGATCGCTGTGATACGCGACGTGTTCGTACAGGCATCTGTAGTCTTTTCTGACGAATGCCAATTTCTCCACAGTCTTCTCGAGATCCAGTATGACGTTGTCGCCCAACTCGAATATCTCGTTCGCGTCGCTCTTGTTCAAACTGCCCGCCGAAAGGGTTTTCTCGTAGATGCCCGAGGCCGAACGAGTCGAATTCGTTTGCACGCATATCGGTTTCTGCGTCTTTTGAAGAAATCCAAAGAGGGTCGCGGCGAAGGCATTACCGAAAGCGATTCCCGCAAACTCGGACTTGGAATCGGATATCTTTACGGGCTGGGTCATCTTTTCAAGTCTTTGAGATACACCAGCCTTTTTCTCGGTATGCGAAGACGAAGATGATCGGGCGAAGGGAGGGAGGAGTTTTTATCATCTCCATCGTCCGCGTTCATGTTAATGATGGATAATTTATCCTCCGTTTTACCGTGAATCGCAGTATTGAAAAATAAACCGCATCCCCCTTCGCCCAATACTCCTTTTTCGACGCAGCGCGCAAACATCCTTTCCATATTCCATCGCAAATTACAATCCAACTCGGTTTCTTTCACCGTCGCGAAGAGAGCGGATCTATTCAAAATATAAGTTCCTCCCTCTTTGCGGCACAAATATTCGTCGGCCGCGGCCGTGTGCTCCGGCTCGTCGTATTTGGCGTAATTACTTTTCGACACGGTTTCCTCTTCCAGTAAAAGGGCCGTTTCCCCGTCGTCGAATCTCTTGGCTGCCACGGCGCACGTTTCGCCCGTCAGCGCTTCGTAAGAGCATTCTTCGGATTCCTCGTCGCAAAAGTACAGCCAAGATGCGGCCTTGACGTGGCAGGCGTACTCGAAAAATCGGCACAGCGTCTTATGGTTTTCGTACTCGTTTTCTAAATCGACGCGCATCAGACCCTCTTCCCACGAAAACGTGTAGTCGAGACCCAGTTTCGCGAAGATGTGCTCTCGCATGACCCTCAACGGAAATGCTTTAAAACCGATGTCCAGGTACCAGGATTGTTCGCTCAATTCGGTCACCATCGATTTTTCTTCTTCGTCCTTCACGTACGACAAGAATTTCATGTAACGTTTGAATCGCCTGGTGCCGTTGGAGACCAGGACCGCGTCGGCATCGATCTCTCCGTTATCGAAACTCTGACGCATCATGGATAAGATCTGATCTCGTATCTTCGTCTCGGTCTCGGTAAACAGAGTGCCGGCAAATCCCTGCGAGATATAAAAACGCTGTTTTTCTTTGTTCCGCTGAACGGTCGTCAAAAACACGTCTTGTTGGCCGCGATATTTTCCCATGTTGGTCAGTGCCAAAATGGTGCTCTTGACCTCGATCACGTCGAGGTTGTTCGGATTCTGTTCTGCCACCGAAACATAATCCGTTCCGGCCAACCGAAAAAAGGGAAAGGACGCTCCGTTATTTTCCCCTTCGCTCTTCCATTCTTGAAACGGATTCACGCTATCCAACAACAGCCTCGCGCCCTCCATCACTCTAATTTCCTCGGATTTCGGCACCAAGCTGGTCGCGAGAAGAAGATCGAAACCGGTCGTCTTGAAATAATCCCGGCATTCGTAGAAATCGTTGACGAAACATCCGCGGACCGAATCGTCGTCGTCGTCGATCTTCCCCCTCCCCCCTTCGCCGTTCGCCGCATTGCTTTTCGACATGGCTATGGACCCGCGAAGAGCGGCGATGCCGGCAGCTAGAAGTCGCACGCTCCGCAGATGTCTGGCATCTCTGGCAAACGGACACTTGGTCTGTTTGACGATCCTGGCGATGGCGTTCATCTTTTCTTCGATTTCCGACTTTTCTTCCTTGCTTTCGGAGAAATCGTCGAATTCGACGTATCTGCACAGATCGTGAAAAGCCGTCAGGGACGTCGCTACATCGACGAACTTTCCCAGACCCGATTCCTCGCAGTTTTTGGACATTTTTTCGAACGGGTTGTCGGGCGTGAAGACGTCTTTGAGTTTGTCGAAGAAGAAATTGATCATCCTATCCAAGAGACCGCCGTCGATTCGAAAATTGGAACATATGACGTAAGACTGATTCTTCACCGTCCGCACCTTGTGTTCCTTGCCGTCCTTGGTCAGACTGCTGATGAAGTTGCCTTCTTCCATGATCGATTTCAGAAAGTCGATCTTTTGAGACTCCATCGTCTTGGGAAATTCGTCCATGAACTGAACGCCGAACGTTTCGGAATACTCGATCTCGGGTGTTTTCGTCATCGACGTGGCCGTCGACACTCTGACGTCGGAAGCTATCTGACTGCATTCTCCGCCGTCGTCGTCGGAGGAAACGTTGCGGTCGAATAACAATCGTACGCTCTTGAACAAGAAACTCTTGCCGGCGCCGTAGGAGCCCATGCAGCTCATGTGGAGACGTTGCCGCGTCGTGACCGAATTTAGAAAGAGCAGGAACAGCGCCAACACGACGTTCGGTATGTGCGTTCCCATCGCCACTTCGCACAGCGTCACGATCACGTCGATCATTCTAGCCGGCCAGTCGAGTGCATCGCCGCCGCTCGAGCCCGACGATAGATTCAGACTCTCGTTCAGCGGCCCGCGCCTCGGCCATTTCGCCTCTTCGTAGTACAACAGTCGCCTGAATATGTCTCGCAACAGCTTGCTCTGGTTTCTGTAATTGCTCGCCTGATTCAAGAGTTCCGCCAGGGAATCCGTGTTGTTTTTCAGTTTTCGGTAGAATTCGAATTTCGTCGTATTTCCTTCGACGGCCACCGAGTCCTTGTGCGAGGCGGCGGCGAGACCTGCCAGTTTTCTGCTCATGAGAACCGCCGTTTCCTCGTCCAACTTATCGTATTCTTCTCTGGAGATGAATTCGATCAGTTGTCCTCGTCTCAGACGTTCCCCGCCTTCCGTCGAATAACTCAGAAAAGGTTGCCGAGAGAACTTGAATCCGTTCGTCTTCCAAAATATTCCGTCTCGGAGATCGGCCTTCCTTTCCTCCCAGGTGTACAGTAGACGTCTCGCGCACTCCTTCAGGGCCAAGACCTCGGTCTCGTTCATTATTTCCCGAATGTCTTCGTCGCCGACGCGGTCGCGATTTTTACGGACGTGCGCGAGCAGACGAGGCGACCGCGCGCGAGACCTGACGAACAACAGGAACTCGCGACGAAATTTACCGAAGAGGAGAGAATGACTCTTCCAGAAATTCGGAGAGAGGAGATGAAACATGGTGATCCCGAAGGTGCCCGGCGGCCTATTCAGCACCACTCGAATGACTTTTTTCGATCTTTGTTTCAGGTCGCTCTCCTCTTCTTCTTCGACCGCGGCAGCATCCATCGCGGCAGAAAAACAACTGCATCTCTCTCGAGGACGGAACTCGTTCATGAAATCGTCCAGGTCCCACTTTCCCGAAACCCCTTCCGATCCGCCATCAAAAGCGTCGCTCGCGGCGGCGTTTCCGTCCGGAGTCGACGTGTCGTTCACTTCGTCGTTCACGTCGAACGCGGGCAGATACTTGTGGTAGTCGTACGATACCGCGTTGAAAAATTCCCTCCTCTTTTGCGGATACCCTTCCCGGGGATGTAACGTCGGAGAATCCTCGCTCAGACCGCGCACCTGACAAAATCCGTCTTGTTTTTCGCGGAGATCCTCGATCCGTTTTCCCGTGCGACGGAGCTCGTCCACGTCGAGCAATCCTCTGTTGTGCATGAGCCACAGGTTGACGAAAATCTCGGCGATCTCGGGATCGAGATCCTTCTTTCGCATGCCCAGGTACACGGCATTTCCGAACGAGATGGCCGCGCGGTTTCGCAGACTTCCCTCGCTCGGCCCCTCCAACTGTTGGAGCAATTGCAAGTGCGGCCAATTCAGGATCTCTAGCAGGTCCAAGACGAATTCGACGAGATCCAACATCTTGTAACTGGTCTCGTCGTTCGTTCCGTCGAAAACGACCGTCACCCACGTCATGTCCTCGTCGAAAGTCAACGTTTCCGACGCGACGTTGGGTTGGCTTTGCTCCATGGAAATATTTACGGCGTTCTTTCTGAGCCCGTAAGAACCCCAGTTCGTACGCCTCCTCTTTCTGTCCTCCGGCTGTCGAAGGTTTTCCGAACAGCTCCTCTTCCTCTTTTCGCTCTTACCCATGTGGAAATTATCGCTGATTTGGACGAGCGTCGTCTTTTCGCTCGCCGCGGAGGCATACGAAGAAAAATGCTCGGTGTCCTCCAGAACAGACCGTCTATGTAAGAAACTTCTCGTTCGCGATCACGTAAAAAGATATTACGCCGGCAAAGTCCTGACTTCCGCCTATTGTCAAGATGTCTGGGCCGACGGCGATCGACCCGCGATCGTCTGTTACCTTCGATACGGCGAGAGGGAGGGAGAGGAATTTCGCCGTTTCGGTGGTCTGAGACTCTTTCGCGACGACAGTTTCACCGCCTCGTCCGACGAGCTCGAAAATCGCGCCGAATGCATCCGCGACGATTCCAACCGAACGGACGGGTATTTTTACCATCTTTCGGAGAGGGAATACGATTTCGGGCGGTTGTGCCCTTACGGTTGGAAGCGCACGTGTACCGAAGAGGGGATAACCTGCGTGTCGAGGTACGGCGGTTTCGAAAATCAGCCGTTTCACGCGCGAAGCCAGATTCCCCCTTTGCGAAACGATTCGACGTGGTCGCCCGTGGCGCTGCAGGTTTCGACCGGGCTCTACTACACGCCGAAAGAAGAGTTCGTTCCGGTGATTCGAGGCGAAGTGATCTGCATCACGACCTGGACGGAACTGAACGCGGCAATCGGCGGCCATCGATGCCACGCCATCACCGACCGCGGATGCGAAAGGGTCCGGAATCCGTTCTGCTTCGTCGTCTCCGGAAGTCCCGGAAATCGTTTCAGGATCCGGCATCGTTTTCGGCTGGCGCGCGACGAAGAGCTGCGCGCGGATCTCGAGGGAGGCGCCTACTGCGCCAGATACATGCCTTTCGCCTACACTTATTGCGCGCATTCGATCGCCAACGAGGCGTCCGCGATCGACGAGAGCTGGGGAGGGCGCCACAGCACCACCGAGTTCGTTTTTCATTTTTTGATTCAACGTATAAAAATCGAGATTCCCACAGTTAAAAAAACGGCCATAAGGGTAATCGGATTTACGATATTTACGATTCTGTCTTCTCTGTTGTACAACATCGTCGCGAATCGCATCAGCTTTTGAGGATAGAGGAGACGACGCGGAGACGCCGCCTCCGCCGCCGCCATGGACGATACCGCCATTTTCGAGAGCACGCAGGTCAAGATTCAAAAACAGACCCGAAATCTGGGGCGATTGATAACGGGCCTGTTCAGCGTCGTCATCATTTTCTTCGTCGCCTTCGTCGTCGGTCTATACCTGTACATACACGAAAACCCCCATCTGGCGTCGGGCGCCGAAAGGGTGGAGTTTCGCGCCGAGTGCGTCGCGTACATCTGCCATTTCTCCCAGAACCGTTCGCTGCCCTCGGACGTCGCCTGCACGAGCGACCGGGACTGTTACAGCTACGTGCCTCCCTGCTCGTATCGATGCGAAGAGAGCAAGACGTTGCGCTGCATCAATCTACCGAACAGAGCGTACAAATGCGTGTGCATCGACGGATACGAAGGCAAGACGTGCGAGAAGAAGATTCCTCCCTGTTCCTGGAAAGAATGGTGCATGGGAAAACGTTCGACGTGCAGAAAGATCGACGCTCCCCCGGGGTGGGAATGCGCGTGCGAGAACGGGTACTACGGATATAGGTGCGGTTATCGCGACAGGGACGAGAGCATCTGTTCCAGAAACGAACACTGCTCTTCGGCCGGAGAATGCGTCTACTACGAAGGAAAGGGACAGTGCGTGTGCTACGCCGGATTCAGGGGGCGGTGGTGCGAGATCGAGCAGTCCAAAGAATACTGCTCGCTGCGGACGTGCGAGAACGGGGGCATCTGCATCCCCGCGAAAGACGAAGGGTTCTCGTGCGTGTGCGACTGGTTGCACCAGGGACGGCGATGCGAACACGTCTACTCGGGCGACCCGTGCGAATCGAAACCGTGCGAAAACGGCGGAAAATGTTCGAGATCTCCGTCCGATCCGAAAGACTATCGGTGTCTCTGCGACGACCGACACTCGGGTAAAAATTGTCAGCATCCCGTCGCCGTGCACGTTTCGGAACAGACGTGCAGGGAGTCGTACGAGTTTCCGGGGCAGCCCGCCAAATCGTTCCTGGACGACATCCGAGTCGACGACGAATGGATATTGGGAGCGGACAACGACGTACCCTACATCTATCACGACTGCCTGCGCATCAAGGTTCGCCGCAAACTGACTTACCTGAAAGATATCGTGCGCCCCAATTCGACCCTCGTTTTTTCGCTGCTCGTCACTTCCCGGACTCCCGTGGTCGACCGGCACACGCTGGAAAAAAAGACGGACGACTACAAGGATCAACTGAGCTACGTCGCCGTCTACAACGAAACGGGGACCGTCTACCTCGGGGGCAACATCGTGAGACATTTGATTTCCCCGATAACGCAACTCAACGGACTCTTCGACGCGATCGAGTTTAAAGTACTTTATTTCACGGATAGATTGTTAGTATTGTACACGTGCGAAAATGGAAACGATTCGTATAGATACCGCGAGCGCTACCTCGTGTTTTACAAGAAAGGAGTGTTCAAAGAAGAGTCGGACGGACCGGCCATGATTCTGAACGAACACGGCATTCCGATGCGCTCCTCCCCTTGCGCGGAATAGACGCGCGAGATCGTGCAATCACACCATCATTTCCACCATGGGAGGGGCAGTGGGTTGCACGTCGCACGTCCCCGCCAGTCGCGGATAGAGACTGGAGGAAGATCTATAGGGCGGCGGACGGATCGAATCTTCCGCCGTCTCTCCCTTGCTGTCGATTATGATATCTCTAAGTTCGAATAAAAACCGCACGACGTTTGCGTCCGATCTATCCTTCGAGTCGTCGTTCTCGTCCATTAGGTAGATGCCCAAAAATACGTCGAGGGGGCTGATAGGGTTTTCTTTCTCCTGCGCTCGATGATTTAGTTTTTCATTAAGCTCTCGTTTCTTTAAGAGGTTTAAGACCTCGGAAATCTTGACCGAACAGTTTTGTGCCAGATCGGCGTTGCTCACTTCCCGCCATCGTTGAATATTCCTCATGTCGCGAAACAGACCCACCCAATTCTCGTCCAACATGGTCGCGTGCGTCTCCCTCTTTCGTTTCGCGTGCTTTCTTCTCTTCGTCATCTTTTTGGTGACGCTCGTGCAATTTCCCATTTTGAATTCCTCGTTCGAAGAATACGACGACAGAGGAGTCTTGGCTTCCGGGGACTACGGCCGCATTATATCGATAACATTTCTCGGTTTTATAATCACTCTGATCTTTTTTTCGAAATCCACCCTGAGAAACCTCGTCGCGAAGATAGACGAAGACGAGGAGCCGCTGTTTTCCTTCCTGATCGGCCTGATGGGGACTTTCGTAACCACCAACAGTTTTCACGTCTTCGTACTGCTGCTAAAATTGGGCGTCTTCAAAGACGTCGCCATCTTCGTCACGCTGTTGGTGATCGCGGAACTGTTACGCTCGTCGCTGGACGATCCCGGGCGACTGAGCACGTTCAAGAGCAAGCTCTTATTGATGGCGCTCTTTTCGATCTGCATCGTCTCTACCGGAAGCACCGTCGCCCTGTTCGTGTTGAGGAAAGAAAAAGACGTCTACGCGTTCGAACCGGTCGTTTACGATTTTTTCGCACCCTTTTTGGCCAACGTCGTGGTCTATCTCCACAAGTACCTGTCTTCCAAATGGAAGAAGATTCACGGCGACGACCGGCCCTTCTCTACGTTTTTCCTCATCGATCTCCTGATGGGCGAGGCGATGTACATCGCATACTACTACGTCATGTACAAGATCACCCATTTCGCTCTCGTATCTTTCCTATCGGCCATACTCGGAAGCGTCATCGCGCAGATCTGCAACAAGATCGTCCTGGTGCACGGAAAGACCGCCGTCGAGGCCGAACGATGGTTGATCACGTGCATACTTCCGGTAATCTACCTGGGAGTCGCCGTCTCTTTCTTTCTCGAATACTATAACACGATATGGCCAAAAGTAGCCGACGACAGTCTGGATCATTTCTTATTACACGGCGCCAAGAACATCGCGATATCCGTAGCGCTCAGGAACAGAACGAACTTTGAGCGCGCATCCGCGAAATTCTTCCAACGCGACGGCGAAGCGATCAAGTGGGCGAGCGAACGCGTGATATACGTCTTCTTTGAAATCTTATTCGTCTATCTTTTGTTTCTTCTCATTCGAGGCCACGGGACCTACTTTTTACTCAGGATATCGGGCTCTTTAATCGGAGTGACCGCATCGACCATTTTCAAAACGACGTGCCAACGGAAACAAAAAACCCATTACGAACTTTTGCATAATTTAGCCGAAAACGACCAAGACCGATCAGATTGCGAAGAGGGGGAAGAGATAAATAGGAAATAATTGATTAAATTCTAGTCTCTTGCGACACGGGCATATAAAGATAACGGACCTGATTGAAATCCTTCTCTTCGAAGTCAAATTCAAATTCCGTCGTCGAAGAAAGATCGCGATACTTCGTTTTCGGGGTGCATCGTAATAAACTATTAAAAAGATTTACGATACGTTTTAACCAATACCGAAAGAATGACATCTCCTCCTCTCTCCCCTTCTTCGCTTCAAAAAGCGTTTAGAGAGTATCAGAAAGAAAAACTAACGTGTGGTAAAAGACACGACCCAAATATATTCTACAAGGTCATTTGGAACAGCATGGAAAAAACGTTAGAAGAGGAAAAAAAAGAACGGGAAATTACCGAAAACATACACGCTCTAGAAACGAAAATTGCCCAGCTCGCAGAAAAACACTACGAGATGTGCGGAGAAAAACCGACAGATGGTCACAGCCGTAAAAAAACGACATCGTCATTGACAATAACGACAGAATCTCACCTGAAGGGCAATCTCTTTCTGCTTCTGGTCGACGGAGGTTTCTTCCAAACGTTGCCCCACGACGATAAAACGGAATTGGAATACCTCTTTTCACAATGGCCGAGCGATCCCCTCGTGCCTATAAGAAACGCAAAACAAGAAGCGAGATCAGTGGCCTTCATGTCCGACGAGAGAAACGAGGACGGCCGCGTAAATTTTTTTCACTACGTCGATTACGACGAAAGCGGCGAGCGACCCAAAAAGTTATCGGGTCAGTTTAGCAACGAACAAACCTGCAACGTCGCGAACAAGGGCATCGATCGTTTTTTTGCGTATCGGCCGGTTCGGCCGTCCGAAAGAGACAGGATCGTCGAGAGTCTAGAAATCTATTCGCATCGCAAATTGTGGAAGAGATCTCTTTTCAAATACGATGTGTTGAAGAGATTATTCGAGAAACGCGACGGCAGGCGCAAGAACGAAATCGTATTTCGAGCGTTCAAAACCTACCTAGAAACGCTGCTGGTGACGAAACTCTTCGAAACCGATCCGAAAAGAACCCGCGACCTGGCCTCCGTGGCCAGAGACATCAACGGATACTTGACCGAACGCGTGTTCGACAGGTTCGAAAAACGTCTCCCCGACAAGAATCCGCTGGAAGATTTCTGTTTCGGTTTTCCGTCGGACACGGTATTCTCGCCCGGCTCCGTGCTCTTGACGCACTCGAAGTTTCCCAACGTCTACTTCTCTTTCAAATCGTACCTTTCCTTCAGAGACGAAGCCAAGACGTTGAACGAGAACCTGAGAGAAGACGAAATTCGCGTCAGGTACGAAAACGAAAACAAGGACGCGACGGACCTACTGCTTCTTTCGATCGACGACGCCGAAGTGAAACATCACTGGAAACTGAATTATCTGACCATGCCCGAAGAAAAGGACGCCAGACTGCCCCTGGCGTGTTGGATTCTGCACAACTATAAACTCTGGTCCGAATACATGGTTCGATGCGCGTTCTGCACGGAAACCAAAAAGCACGTAACCTCGGACAGAATCCGTTTCGTTAAAGAGATCAATGCATTAGCCGACTATTTGACGGAATGCGTGCAAATACTAACCGACAATACTACCTCGTCATGGTGGTCGTGATCATCGTCATCGAAAAGACGGCCAACGCAAACAACGACCACGAGGTGATCACCAGTTTCCCGTTCCCGTCTTCGGACGTAGACGGAGACGTCAGAACCGGCTATCTCGGAACCGAGCGAGGAGATCTGGCGCTCGTCCTATCCGACGTCGAAATTCCCTTCGACGTCTTCGGAGCGTCTCCGGAAGAAGGTTTCGAAAATGCACTGAGAGCGACGAGCATCAACGCGCAATTGGCAAGATACACGCTCGACGGCGCGGCCACCTTTTCGTACAGGTTCAGAGGAATATCGTATCGCTACGAATTCGTCCGCTACGAAAGCAAAACCGATCGAGACAACTACTTTTACGACTGGGTCTCCGGCAAGCGGCACGTCGCGCCTCTCGATTTGCGGACGGAGCCCCCGACTCCCGAAAAAATCTGCGAGATCTTCGACACGCAATCTTATTTTTCGGACGAGATCTTCCGACTGACGACGATCGAAAGAGATTCCCTCGACCGAAAATTCGGGGAAGTCCTGCCCGGATACGAAACGGAACAGACGTCTGCGGCCGCCATGCACTACGCGATCTCGGCCGCGGGATTCGGAGAGATAGGCGCCAAACTGCCCGCAGAATTTCTCAAACACTACCGAGACGGAGGCTACAAGAAAATATTCTCGGCCTACGCGGCCAACAGACCACCTCCCCACTTCGATTCCGTCCTGGCGTGGAAACTCGTCTTCAAGGCACCCGTGCCGACGTTTCGGTCGACTCCGATCTTGATACAATACAGAGAACCGGAAAAACGCGGTTACTCGTACGGCCTGTTCAGCGGTCACTTGGAGATCGGAATGACCGCGATGAAAATCTTCGAGCCCGGAAAATACGAGTACGGCGAGGTTCTGAACAGAGAGCTGCCGATGTACACGATTCCTTTCGACTACGACGCCGACGAACGGATCGTCGATCCCGGACGCGCGCTCAAAGATTTCGACAGATTGATGGAGAGATTACTGGGCACGGAAATCACCTCGAGTACGACGTGCGAAGATCCTCGCAAGTGCAGAAGACGAGCCTTCTACGTCCCGCAATCGAGCAGCGAAGGAGGAGGGAGGAAAAAAGCCATTTCGAAAAGATGTAAGACTTCGATTCACGTCCATTACCGTTTACCGAAAGACACGTACGTGGAAAATTATTCGGCATACCTCAAATTGGTAAAAAAGGCAATTCGATTGGTACGAGAAAACAGAGGTTCTTATCTCGGTCTTTGGGATTCGACGCTGGATATATCCAGCCCTTCCGAAGATCGAGCGACCGAGAAAGTTTTTTTATTCGAAATGAAGAGGAAAAGATATGCCGCGTATCTGAACGGCCGACGATACGTAGTGAATTTTGCGCAAAAAAAAGACGTTCGCGATTTTTGTTCGATTTTCTTCCAGACGGAAAGAAAGATTTTCATAGATGAAATCGCGACTCTACGATTGCCCGGTGCATACAAATTCGGAGAACGACGTCTCGTTCCGTACAGGGAAGAAGAAGAAGAAGGAACGGAAGAAGAGATCAGTATTTTCGAGCAAATCGAAAGCGCCCTGTGTCACGTCAATTTTAACGGGGTTCGTTCTAACGCGGGAAAGCGACTGGAAGTATCGAAAGACGACCCGGAGAGCCGAGAAACTCTCTACGATTCGGCCGACGATTTCATCCCCAGTCCTATTTCAAACGTAAACGGTTTCAAAGTAGAGGAAATAGTACAGAGATTTTTAAGGCGGATGAACGACGCCGGTAGATCCAATTTCAAAAAACTGACGGGACACGATCGTTTTTTTGTAAATTCCAATAGATTTTGCCTTTTGTGTAACGCCGTGCACGACGGTCCTAAAAAGACTTCGATCACCGTGAAAAAGGACTGCGTTTTATTAAGATGCCTAAAAACGGGCTCCGCGGATATGACGATAAAACTATCCGAACTGTAATTTACACGAGTATTCTTTATTAAACATGATATGCTACGCGAGATCTACATTCTACTTTTTTTCAGTTTGGCGTTTATGATTTTACACATCGCTTCCTTGTCGGCGACGGTTGCCGTAGAATTACCGAGCTTGTCGTCGTTCAAGTCTTTGGGTTTACAGGGAAATGAAAAGTCGTAATAAGAAAGAAGCTCCTTGATTGCCTTTTTGATTTCCGCATCCGACATATTGCGCTGTTTATCTGTTTTTGTGCGTTTTTTTTCGAATAAAAAGAGTTTCTTATTAGCACTCGCTTCGCGATCCGGTATTTCTTCTAGAGCGAACTTCTCGTTCGACTTTTTCGGCGTCGAGTTCGACGACCGTTTGGGTGGAACGACTTCTTCTTTCTCCCCGATTTCGTCCTCCTCCGATGCGACGGTGGCTCCCGACCCCCCTTCCTCTTCGCTGGAATCCGCAATCATCTCATCTGCGCTTTCGCAACCGCTTTCTCCGCCGGAATCCGCGTCCGCCACATCTTCCCCGCAATCGCTTTCGTCATCGTTCGCGCCGTCGTCGATTCGATCTTTCCCGAAGATCGAATCGTCCAACAATCGCTGCCTCTTGGCGTCGAGGTTTCTCTCTTTCTCGGACCCTTTCCTCTTGTTACTCTTTCTCGATCGATCGGAAAAGCGGTGCTCCGCCGGGGTGTTTCTCTTGATGTCCCTTTCGAGTCTATACTCTGCGTACAACTCGTCCACGATCTCCTCGGGTATCAAGTGCCTATTGCATTCGTCGAGCACGCATTCCAAATCTTCCGATCTCACGTCTTCGATGCCGCGGTCGTCGCATCCGAGCGAGAACTCCAGCGCGTCTCTGATGCTCGACTTGATATCCTCCCCAGTCATTTCCTTCTCGGCATTCCAGCTCTTGCAGAACTTTTCCTTGGGATAGACGTGCAGCGGATACGTCTTGCTGGTCTTGGTTTCCGGAGAGAGATCCAACTGTTCGCCCTCCTTCAGGGACATGACCACCCCCGCGGTGACGTACGCCGAAGAATGCACGGCCTTGAGGTAGTCTTCGGCGACCATGGCACGAAAGTAGACGTCCGGATTCGGTTGCGCGAACCAATCGACCCCCCTCACGACGTAAAAGGGCACGGGAACCCGTTCCTTTTCGACGACCTTCTTCACGAAATCTTGGTTTATTCTTTCGGAATCGGATCCCGGAGTGAAGATGGCTCTGCTCCACTTTCTGTACTCCGTTTCTTGGCTCTGGCCGTTGGCGAACCGCTTGGAGGTGATGAACGAATTCAGTTTCACCATACCTCCCGGCTTCAGGGACAGCTTGTAGGTCGTCTCGTAATGAACGGAAGCGAAGGAAATGTTCTTTATCATTTCGGCGAGCAGACCCGGCAGTACGTATTTCGCATTCCCGTTCTTCTCCTGGTATTTTTCGATCAGGCGACCGACGTACACTGCCAAAACGATAAACTCGTAGCGCATGTGGCCCGCGCGAATCGTCAGGGGGGCGTTACAGTCGGGAGCCATGATGTTGACGTTGTGTTTTATGGCATCCTTAAACGTCACGTCGACGAAAGTCTCCCTGTCCGCCGGGTTTCTGTCCTCCTCTCTCTTGAAGATCGCCTTGGAAGGTTCTATCCCGAACTTCATGGCGCTCGTGTCTTTCTTCTTTCGCTTCTTGAATCGCTCCTCGTCTTTTTGGCTCTGCCTTTCGAAGACGTCCTTCGTGAGAGCGCAGTCGTAGTTTCCCCAGGGCCCCTCCATCGTCGGAGCCAGAGTGCCGCACACCAAGATCCTGCCCGACTTGTCCCCCTTCTTACCGTCCTTCCTCGATCCGTGACCAAACTCGAGGGTTATGCGCACCTTATTGTTTTGGGAAATCGTCTTCACCACCCTGGCGCTGGTTATGTTCAGAGGGTGTATGTTTGCGCTCGGATGGCCGGAGTCCAGCGCGTTCTTGTCAAAACGGATGCGCTCGCGTTTCTGTCTCGCGGCCAATTTCGGGCTCTGGTAAAAACGGGTTCTCTCGAGATTCAGAATGAACCTGAACATCAGCGCAAAATAAGAATGGCGCAACACGTTGGAAATGTCCCTCTCGCAATCGTCGTAGAACTGCTCCAATTCGTCTTTCATCTTCTTCGTTTCCTCCGTCCCGGGATGTTTTTTACTCGTCATCCAGGAATTTTGCAACTGTTGCTCCAACATGGGAGCTTTCTTCGAGAGAGGGTTCCACTTGTCCACGGCTTCCACGGGGGCGTTGTTTACGAGAATTTCGCGCGACACTTTCCTGTCGTCGAAACACGTCTCGGGAATGGCGTCGAAATTCAACGACAGACCGTTGAAGGTGAAATTTCCGTAGATCAGGTTCATCGTCTTCTTGACGATTTCGACGTGAGACGGACTCAAAGGAGTCTGCGCGTCGTCGATCAGACGCCCGTAATTCAGATCGGTGACTAAGCATTGCATGTGCCGCTTGCGGTCCTCGTAGAAACACGTCGTAACGAAGAGAGGAACGCCCATCGTCGGCACGATTCCTATTTTCTCCTCCTGCTTGAGATCCATTATCCGGGATTCGGCTTTCGAGTGCGCTTTCCATACCGGATGCTCTTCGTCGACTATCGATAGATCGAATAACGTTCCCTGGCCGGGAATCAGTTTGTACACCTCCGCGTGCGACTCGACCGGGTTGGGATCCTCGAAGAGTTGTGCGGCGGGATCCCAGTGAAATTGAAAATAAAATCCCGGATCGAACTTCATCTTATCGTCACGTCGTATTGAGTTTATAAACTGCCGGGACGAGAAAAGATTCGATAAATTCATATAATGAGAGATCGTGATATAAAAAAG
>JAODFW021224701.1:0-15467 GCA_027575235.2 Palythoa mutuki | reverse complement strand
GCGACTCGGTTCGGTGGGGTACCTCACCTCTCATGTAAACACAATCAAAATAAAAAGAGAAAATGTATGACGAGCCGGGTTACCCCATGCCCCCGTGGTACCTCACCTCCATGTAAACAGGCCCTAAGTCACTGCGTTACATTTTTTCGTGATGTCACGCCTTCCCTCTCCACAACGCAATTGATGTTGAAGTGGGCACAGTTCGGAAGCTACAAAAATGTCACATTATCCGATTTTTGGTTGAAAAACGTAATAACTGCGTGAGTTGTTGCATGTATTTCTGAACATGGGGCCGGCAGTGAACGTGCCTTGGAGGTGTCACGCAGTGTCACGCACGGGAAACACGAAAGAGATAAGAGTGTGCTTGACACGGTGTATTTCAGCCGATGCATGAAACACTTATAGCCCTTGGAAAAGTCCAATTTGCAGTCTATAACATTCTGGCATATTTCTTTGTTGAATGAATTAAAGCCTAATCAGAGTATTTTTTCTTGCTTTCCTCAACGGCAAAAATTATACTTTTGACTTTGTTTACCTTAAAATACCGCCTGTATAGTTTTCTCGGTTTCAATTAATATTTCTTTGATTTTTTTATTTCTAGTTTCAATGCTAGTTTGGATTGAATAACAATTCAACTGAATCCAAGAACACTGAGCTGAGGCTGAGGCTAGCTCGATACTGAAAAAATGGTTAAGGTAACCTTGACCGTAATAATTTTTAAACCTATAGCTACACGGAAACCGAATAACACACAAAAAATGTCCAACAAACAATAATGAATGCAGTGTGCGGTACGAACCATTTCGTTTTCTAATGCTTGTTTCTCTGTTTACTTTATTCCCTCAATACAAACCGCTCATATCATGAATACAAAACAAAATACGAACAATTTGACCGTGAAGACTCCACAAAAATTAAGAACAATGTCAATGAGTCTCGACAATTTTATTTAATTCTTATAAAACAGCATTAACAGTTACTGCCTCTCGCAAATTCTGAAGCAGCGAAATTTGGTGACATAAAATGTTATAAAAATATTTCACAAGCTGTTCTGTTAGAAAGCGTTGCATCAAAAAGGCCTGGCAAAACTAAGGCGATTCTTTATAGCTATTGACAACTATTGTTCCCTTGCTGAACGTGAAAACCCATGTTTAACCGCACGTCTATTCACCAGCGGGCAATTCCTTTTTGGTGACCTTTACGTGTACAAGAAAACAAAAGGGTTCACGTGTTTGCTATTCAAATGAGTTTGGTCAGTTTCTCTTTTATCTCAACTAAGTGCTTTGCTATGTTTAACAGATGTTTTGTGTTTTATTCTGGTTGAATTATATTACTCCGATTTCCTTGTTTGTGCAAATTTAGTTAAAGCAATTTTTAATATTCTTTAAGCGGTGTACAGATCAAGATCTTGACATAATGAATATTGATACTTTACCCTGCATGAACAACCTTGGACTTTAGTCCGAAACGTCCTTCATCAAATTTTTTTTCATGGTGTCCAACTTAGATTTAAATTTTTATCGACTTCACAAAAAATTGAAAATTTTACTACTGTACTTTACATTTCTCTTGAAACATCTCCCCCCATCCCTAGAAACGTCAATAATATTTATCGATATTTTTGTGCTCTCAAAACAAGGTAAAAGTGTTAGGTTAACAGAAAATATCTTCTTCGACTTTAATTAAAAAGGTCTTCGGCGAAGTTTCCATCAAACTCAAAGTCAGTTTTATCATGCAGTACTTGAAAAAGTTAAATGCTTTAATAACAACAACGACGAGAACAAAGACGACAACAATATTGATTTGTTGGCACTTTGAAAACACTTCGTTTACATCAGTGGGTATCAAATAATAGACTGCGAGTCTTCAAATTTAAAAAAAAAATTGTACAACTTATAACCAAATACAATAAACAACAAAACATAGAACACGTTCTGGAGAAAAAAAAGTTACATGCATCAGCTGTCAGCAGTTACAGCGAGCTCAACAGAAACGAATGAGCTTGCGGCTGATTTCATCGATTTCTTTGCTAGCTGCTATCAAGATTGTAAGCAAACACAAAGTAGTCTGTGCACAAAATCTCAAGTCTGATCCCAGACTACTATTGCATAAAACAACATAAATTTTCAGTAAAAAACAGAAGGAAGAGACCCATTAATTTAAGGGAGATGTTTCCATAAAGTCCCAAATTGTTTTACAAAAATATCGAATTTTCCCATGACGTGTCACAGAGAAACGTCACAGTCGTCAATCCCCCCACCCCCAGCCCCAAAACATGTATAAAATTGAAGTTTCTTGTAGACAAAATTGATATGTGAGGCTTCCCTAAGTCATACTCCCTCGTATTTACTTTATGCAGGTCCAAGTGAAGAAACTGACTGCCCTCTCCTCCCAAGCACTGGACGCGATATAAAACTGCACGTGGAACTACAGCCGGTAGACGACAAAACTATTTAGGGACGAGCTGCGAGCTTAATCAGTGGCGTAGGAGCACTCTAGATCTGTCCTTCAATTTTGATATTTTTATTATTCCCGAGCGGAGTATCACGGGTTTAAATCATGAATGGATGAGAAAAATTTCACTCAGCTGTTCAAATTAGATATTACAAGCTTAATCAATTTACGAGCCTAAGTGGCCCATTGGAGGCGATATGCTTATCTCCGGCCTCTGACTCTTGTCTCCCCCTGGACGGGACACTAATCCATCGCAGGTTAGCCACCATCAGAAGCTGGTACTCATTGTACCGACCTCGGGAGGATGGAAAGCTGAGTTAACTTTGGCGGAAAAGAAGGTCGCACAAATGTTCAACGCTTTGCTGAGCCGGGGAAAGATTTAACTCGAATGTTAGAAAGTGGATCATTATTTGTTGAGAAATAGAAATTCTTGAGGCGATTAAATCGAAACTGTTGCTGTTTAACGTCATGCACAAACGAAAAATATAGAAAATCGAGCAGTCATGTACACAAGACTCACCGACATTCTAAAAAAGTGCGTTTTTAACCGGGTAAAAAAATAGAAATACCAATAAACTTGAAACTTTGAATTAGTTGGTTATATGCCGAATTTTTTTTTGACATTGCTAAATACGGATGTTAAAATGTTTCCATAGCAAATCACGCGTGTTTCTGTGCCTCATTGTTACGGTTCCCAGGTGCAACAGTCCACACTTGCGATATGATGCAACTCGGCTGATGCAATGTTATTTGGTTTCACCAATAATTTCATATTCATACACGTGTAAAACACGCAGTTACTTCAGTAACAGTAAACAGAATACACGCTTTTTTTATAAGAATAACTTTATTAGAATAACGAGGCTCAAATTTGCCAAATTTAAGAACAATTTATGAACAAACGCAGTGAGGCTTGATAACTAGGAAAGTTTTTGTGGTAGAAAGTTGACTAAAACTTAGCGATACAGCATAAAACATAAAAAGATTCACAGTAAAGACTGCTGCACAGTAAATTCACACTAAATTCAGCTGTACAATACATGTGTGGGGCAAGGCGTTTCATTTTCCAATAGCTTGTTTCATTTTATTTTTTCTTCATTAAAAACCGCTCACAGAAATAAGAACAAATTAAAGACAAATTAAGGCTGACATCGCCAAAAAAATGAAGAACAATGAGCCTCGGCAAAATTTACTGGTTCTTATAAAAGATTAACGCGTGTACTTAGCACTAAAGTACTGCATATGCACCGGTGTAACGTGTCATATCGCGGGCAATATCGAAAAAAAGCACTGTAAACAAGGGCGTTGTTCTTTTAATTTCGCGTTGGACGTAAATATCTTTTTTGAAAATCTTAGAAAATACAGCTCTACAAAAGCACTGGCGTACATTTCTAAATGACTTTATTCAACATCCATACAGTTAATGTTTTATATCGATGAGCCATGAACTGACTCAAAGAACTGAAATCTTGGACGAAAGCCATTTACTATTGAAGTATTAAGTTGGAATAATTCTTGAACACAAGACATTTAACACACACAGAGTAAGTTGTAAAGTGAATGACAATATCAAAATGATAGTAAAACGTTTTTTGTCCTGAGTTATTAAGAACTAAGGCTTAATAATGTTGGATTACGATCGGAGACAGAGAATAATTTTTGGGAAGGGTCAGGCGGGTGGGGATTATAACAACATAATGTAATGCAGCTTTATACATTTTCGTTCTCTTCGAAGCTAGAGAAATAAATTTCGTTATAAACAATTTAAAATTATTTTGTGCATTGGGTTCAAAAGACGTGAGTTGGCAATGAACTGCAAGAGCTGTACTGGGTACTAACTCATGTTCAAGAATTCTGAATAGTTAATTAACTACCTTTTAAGGACTTCCAATGAATGCCTTGATGGTTTGATGTGCGCTTCACTTGCATGACATATCGGCTTTAACAACAAATCGTCTTATTTTTTCTTTGAAATATATGATATTGACAAGCAGATTTCAACAACAAACTTTAATTTCAAGAGCCCTGCAAGCGAGAAACGTACAGCTCTTTCTCGGTGCTTGCACAGTGAAACTCATGTAACTAATTATAAGACAACAATAGCTGTTACTGAAAATAGAAAACAAATTTAATTATCGTTCAATCTTGTTCGTATTTTTCTAAGACTAATTACAAGGTATTCAGTATATTACGTGATTATGAATGTTCTTTACACGTGTCGCTTTGTTCCATTTCAAGTGTTTTTGAGCAAAAATGCATTAGATGCAATATCACATGACAGATAAAGCTGTTTAGCACTTTAGGTAACCATCTAAATACCATTTTTCGCACGCAACCTAAAACACAATGAAAATTCATGCTGTTTTTTTTATCAACAAAACCTGTATATATTAGTTATCTTTTTCTTCTAAATCCTAATGCATCACAATTTATTCATTAGCTTATTCTGTTGGCCCAATAAGTAAATGTTTTCTGTTCTTAAAAAGTAAACACCGGTATGTTTAATTACCCTATTAAAAAATGGCTCTCCTTCGGCAATATTTGCTTCAAGGTTTGAATTGGAAGCTCCTTAAACATTTTGTTATTTTTTTTTAAAAAAAGGAATCAATTGTTAACTCTAATTTGCACACTGAAGGAGTTTCTCGGTAGTTTTCAACTGCTTAAGAAAGATCAAAGAATGAGAAACTCAAATATAATAACAGCTAGAAAAAGACGCTATCAATCTTAAAACACTGAAATGGACATTAATTAAAAAACTCAGTTTTTTTAAAATTAAGAATTACCCTGTGCTATGCAATATGATGTTGATCGACTTGAGTTTTGCTCGCCTGATTCATCCCAGTAAACATTTGTCTGCGATTGATAACTTTCAGAAACGTGTCTTAGCTTTTCTCCCAAAAATTTGAAATATTTAGCCATAAATCAGTTCTATCAAGAGGGATAAATAGATTTAGCTGTGGAATTTTAAAACTGGTTTGTCGCTCTGTGCAAAAGATAACAACCAAAATACATCACCAACTTTACTCCCAAAGAGATAAAAAAATAAGAAACTATTTTTGTCATCACGTCATTAGTGATTTACACATTTCGTCTCGCAATTTTCTCGATAATATGGTTTCCTAATTTGATTTATGGTTAATCATTAGCACAATTACGACCAATAACAACCTCAAATGTTTATTTGTATCACAATTGTGGAAGGTTTTACCGGATTTTCGGCGCCGCCACAATATGTTTGTAAACAAGTTCCAAGGCCTGCAGGCTATGCACTCAAGTCCTAGACTATTTTCCCAAGTTAACCTAAACAGGTTCTTACATAAATGGTAATTAGCACAAATTTAGGATGTTTAGGTTCTTAAATAGGTTGTTATTTTCTGAAGGAAAAAAATTGCATTGTAGTTGATAGAATATAGTGCATGGTATTCAGCCTATTCCCTATATAAAATCTGCATACTAGATATGCATTAATTATGTAAAAATGACTAAAATAAGAAAATTGAAGCACTGATCACAAGAGTTTTGAAGTCCTCCTTGAGAATATAATATGCTTGTACTATAGTGCATTGTCCAATTACACTCAGCTCTGACAGATTTTAGAAAATAAGAACCTCTTTCAAATTTTAGGCTCAACATGTTCTTGTATAGAGGGGGTCTAACTGGCAAATTTTAGCCTAACAGGTTCTTAAAAATTAGGCTCTTACGTGCGGGTTTTTACTGTATAAAAAAAGCTCAGAAAAATCACTGAATTATACGTATTAAAAATAAAATAAAAGAACTGGTTTTCTCCCTCAGCAAAATCCGCACCCAGCTGATTACTTCTGGCTATGGCCGTGCTGTGCTTCTAGGTTATGTATGGATCGTGTTCTGGGGCCAAGAGCCTTAACGGCAGCCGGCATATGCAGCTCCTTCGGTCCGTCTTCGTTGAGCTTCGCCCTTGACAATTTAAGGCCCATTTACACTACGCGAAAATAGTGGAACGGATCACATCTATAAAGTGGAACGGATCTCATAGAAATTGGAACCGAGATCGCATAGAAAGTGGAACAGATCGCATAGAAAGTGGAACAGATCGGATAGAAAGTGGAACAGATCTCATAGAAAGTGGAACGGATCGCATAGAAAGTGGAACAGATCGCATAGAAAGTGGAACAGATCACATAGAAAGTGGAACAGATCACATAGAAAGTGAAACAGATCACATAGAAAGTGGAACAGATCACATAGAAAGTGGAACGGATCGCATAGAAAGTGGAACGGATTGGATAGAAAGTGGAACGGATCGCATAGAAAGTGGAACGGATCGCATAGAAAGTGGAACGGATCGCATAGAAAGTGGAACAGATCGCATAGAAAGTGGAACAGATCGCATAGAAAGTGGAACAGATTGCATAGAAAGTGGAACGGATCGGATAAATGTGCTCGCACGTAAAATTGAACGGAACAGATCGGATATATCGGTCCCTTAAAAATGTGAACGTTACACAAGCAAAACGTTAGGAACGGATCGGATCTCGGATAAAAGTTAGGACCATAATCAAAATAATCTGGAACAGGTACGGTACTGTTTACACGCTTTTGTATTGAGGGTCCGGAACTGATGGCCCAGCTAGAAAAGCTCAAGGAGTTTTTTACCCAAAGGAGTTTGAGCGTTTACACAGCGCAACGAGAGAAAAAACGAACGAGTACGGAACCAAATAAATTTATCCAATTTGTCCCCAAAGGGACCGCATACAGCTGCTGTCACTTTTTGGAACGGTTCGGATAAATATAGAATGGAAAAAACTTTGTTTATAGGAACCGATTTATGCGATCTGTTGGCCACTTTCTATACGATCAGTTCCACTCTGTTCGTGTAGTGTTAAAGGGCCTTAAATCCCAAAAGGCAAAAGGGGAATATTTTGCTGCTAACATGCATTTTTAGTATCTGATGAAGCATTTACACCATTTTCTGTCTTTGAATTTGGATCTAAATCTCAAGGTTTTTCAGAGCTGGTTTTGAGACTCTCAAGTTTGTAGTCTTGTTGGAAGGTCTGTTTTTTTTTTCGTGTTTACCGGTAAAATGGTTACAAATGTTCAAATGATATTGTGTAACACGAAAAATAAAGAAGAAAATGAATTGAAATTTATGGAAATTTCACATTTCTCGCAACAACTCAAATTATAAACAAACCGCACTCAATCGCCACAGAAATATGTCAAAACTCTTTCGCTAAGTTATTTGATTGTTTGATCAACAATGTTGCATTTCAATACTGACGTTTTCCGGAGGCAAATTGTCGAAATCCCACAATTCTTCACATGAGTTTCACGTAACATAGCAGTTGATTGGGCCATCTAGCCACATACGACATTCAAACATAAAGTTTTTTAATAAAAATCTGTATTTGTAATTTGCAGAGCCTAAACTGTTTTGACTGATGGTCAGTAATTCAAATTTGAAATTCAATGAATAAATTTAGCCGAGAGACACAATGTTTTGATAAATAATTTTCTTTTTTAAGAAATTCTGCTGTAGTGAGGCTACAGTTTGTATAAAATTTGCAATGGTTAATCAGATTCAGATTGAAGAAACGGCAGCATTGATAATCGGATAATATCTTTTTGAGGCTTGTTGACTAGCGTTTCACTGAAGTTTTGCAGCTGTGCCGTATATAGGCGTCATCTGAACAGCTGACGATTGCTTTCAACTGATGTTGTCAAACTTAGTGGTCTGATTTTTTCCTGAAAATAACAACTGATCGGTTCTCCGTTTTTTTTTCTCAAATACTCAAATGTCAATAATGCCAATATTCAATTATAAGTACAGCCGCAAGTAACACATTTTTGCCCTTCCATATAAAAGACTGCTAACAAAAGATTATTTTCACAGCACGCCTGTACGTGCTGTTTTTGCATATCTGATAAAGGTAATAGCGTGCAAATAACTTAGATAAATAATGATTTATGACACTGCAAGCCAAACATCAAACTGTTATTGCAGGTACAGCACGTCCGCAGTTGAAAATACCAAAATAAAACTGTGGAACTGTGTTGAAAAATATTTGTCTCACAGAGTAAAATATCATCAATTAGGCCCGATTAAATTGCTTTCCAAGATTGAAGACAAATTTTCCCCAAATTATTCATAGTATTTTTTTACTCGTTTCACCTGCCCAAATGAACAGTTTTGCGGTTTTCAGCACACAATGAATCGTTGCTGCCCAGTTTACAACTGAAAACGCCCAAGGTTGCTAAAAAACAAACAAGCCAAAAAAATCAAATTTTAAACAAAACAAGCTTTTATTGCAGAGCTCTTGTGCGGTTGAAGTTCTAAGTTATGGATATGGAAATGTTGGTAGCAGACTTGAACAACTACATGCAGCAGTTTAATATTGAAAAGTTTACGCTGAAACTGAAGATGATAAAAGACTTGTGGTACTCAGCCGTTTGCATTTATGAATTTGTAATAAAGTTCAGACTACGCCCATTTCACACAAACAACTTTTCCCTTGACAATTCCATTCGAAAGCCATTGACGTCAACAAAAAATACATTCAACTGCGATAAAATATCATCATATCGTGTGACCAATAACATTATTTTGACAGGTTTTCAGATTCGGAACCAGGTACCAGATCAGAGTGCATTGTCTTGTCACCCACGCAAACAATCTCGACAATTTTTCTATAAGGTGCATTTGTTCGCTTTACCAAACTGGCTCACCAGTGATAAATTTTATGCCCGTCACTTGCAAAAGAAATACAAACTAAAAATGTTCTTTAACTGCAGTTACTTGAAAGGCTGAATTTTTGATCAAGAGTTGTACTCTTGTCTCGAGGACTTGGCTCAATGAACCGAAACCGCGAAGTCTTTGCTCTAAATCCGAACTTTCGACGAACCGCAACAAATTGAAATAAGATAAATAAATAATAGTAAATAAGATAAAAAAAATCACTTTGATTCGGCTTGCGTCTCTGGCGGACGTTTTTTACAAGCTGAGTGAGATTAATTTCAGTGTGGGGTCATAGGATATTCAAAACCAACCAAATTTTTTCTAGAACTGTGTCTGGGTTCGGATAAGCCAGCGGCATCTCCCTGCAAGAACTCGAGTCCTTCTGCCCCCCAGTCCCCCTTGCTTTGTGGATCAAATCGAAACCGAAAGTTATTCGAGGCTCATGCACCAAAAACCAAAACAACAGAAAAATTGTGCAAAACGCTGTTGACTTACCTTATAAACGAAGCAAAACAAGGCAAGAAAACTGCAAAGTGGGGAGGAACAACTCCGTATTTCAGAACGCTATCACAATGAAGCTTGAATGGGTTGAATTGGATGACAAGTTGACATCCATAGAGCGACGCTGATTACAAGGTCAAGGTAATGACTATACAGCGCATATAGACCGATATGTTAAATAATTCCTGTTTAAATTTTGACAAACGTCATGCAAATTGTAAACGCTTTATAATTTCGAATGTCTTTGAAATTACGTTACAATCTGCCCCCTACATCTACCGACGATTTCGGGGCAATCTGCATCCTGATCACAGAGAACATGCAATTTGTACGTATCTTAACCAGTTCAAACAGTCGTATTATAACATTTTAATTCATTTTATCACTTCATACTAAAATCTAGAAATCTACAGATATTTTTTACCGAAAATTGCTTTAGCGAGTGACGATGTTACGGATTGTTATTTACTGGTCTGTGCACACCAAAAGAGTGATACATCGATGAATATTATTTGGATTAATTTAGAACTTCATTTCCACTCGAAATCAGATTTTTAAAATACGATAAAAAAGAAGTTATCGTTTACATTCAACCAAATTCTGTTGACATGAAACTTATATCTTATGCACCTGTCATCGGCTTATCAAAACCTATCAAAATGTTATAAAATTGGTGAGCCAAACAAAATATTTGACAGAAGCCATCCATCTCCAACCTCTTTCACTCCCCACCTCCCTCCCTAATGATTTATTTAGTAATAAAATTATTTGGAAGTTGATTTATTTCTCTGAATTTCAGAATTTTGTTACCAGAGATTAAAGCATGGATGAAAAGGTAAAATTTAATAAAGTAGAACCAATAATTGCTATTATTTTAAATAAAATTTAGGGTAAATTAACTTGTAAAAGTACATGTTCCTCCTTAAAAACAAACTTATTATAATTATTATTCTAATTTAATTAGATATGGATATGATGTTGAAATCTCCAAGCTCTTTGGTTTCACATAAATATTCTTTGTAAGTGTGTGTGTATATATTTATATATCCACACAGTTATATTTATCTATCTATATCAAAATATGTGGTGTGTGTATGTGTGTCTGATCTGTTCATATGTAATAGATAATATGATTATAAAATCTTAATTTATTATTCATATCTACATATCTTTGCCTCTTAGCCAACAGTATTTATGTATTTTCCAAAATAAAATTTATATTATGTTTCCTTAAAATTAGTCAAAAAATCATTGTACACTGTAATTTGTAATTTTTCAAATTATTTTAATATTTAATTTGTAAACATGAGCTTGCCTCAATTAGCTGTGCTATTTGTAGGCTCATGTATTGTAGATATGTCTTGTAATTTATTTAATAAATTGAAACTGAAATTGAAAATTAAAACTACTGCACTTAATTTCCAATTTGGCTAGTAAAGTTTTCAATGTTAAGAGCTTGTCACGATATCGCTTTTATTCACTTGTTTTTCGAATCAAATAACTTATTCGCTCATGGACTCGCGCTCGTGATATGATTCCAAAAACTTGTGAATAAAAACTGACAATGTCATGTCAAGCTCTTAACATTTATTGATTTCTATTTATCATATCAAACTCATTAATAATTCATGAAATGTTCATAACCGTGCTGAGCACCTTTCAATTTCATAAAGATCTCTTCCATGTTTGGATGTAATAAAACTTGAAATTTCTTGGCAAGATCAACTTTTATTTCATAAATATTTGCACAATATGATAGAACTAACCTAGACCAAATATAGTTACACATCATTCATGGAAAATGTTTAAGACGAAAAATGCCTTGTTTGGTTATCAGTAATAAACCCTTGCATACTGTTGTAAACATTTCCGTGTTTATCTTGATTTTTGAGAACCCTATTGTAACCTAAAAGTTATGAACAACCGTAAATAAAACTTTTCTTAAACCCTTTGTTTGTTCCTATATCTCGGGGCATTAACAACTTTTTAAATTTTAATATTTTATTAAACTAGTATTTTATGGATTTTAAGAACTTTCTGGCGGGCGAAACTATCTTGGATGGATTGAAGCAATCCAACTAGGCCGGTCAGAAAAATTCCTAATCTATTCAAACACTGATAATTTAAAAAAATGTAGCTCAAATCGTGCACAAGGTTAAGAATAATGAGCCTTGAGTAAAATTAATTAGTTCTTGTTAAAAAATGGGTTTTTAAAGATGATTCCTCCAGATTTAAACTAATTACTTCTGCTATTTAAACTGTACCCCGAGTTTCAATAAACTGCAGTATGCCAAAGGCTATTTGTAACCTGCTTCTACGATGCATGAAGGAACACAAGTGTCAATGCAAGCTACAAAGAGTGGAATTTTGTGGTCTGTAACTTTCAGTCAAAATCCGACGAGAAAAAAAATATATATTAGTCGTCAGTGACGCCGTGCCTGGGCGACCATTTAACTTGAATGTAACGACGGGCTTTTTGGGAATTAGTCGGTAAAGAAGTCCTGCTTTGGTTTATTGTGCTGTTTTTATAAGAACAACTTTATAAGAACAAGGACTTACAATGTATGTGTATCTAAGGAGAAACGAGCTTCGATATTTGATATACAAGTAGATAGAGTAAATAAGAAAATAACAAGTCCTGCAAATTGTTCTTGTAAAATTTCCAGGCATTTTGCTCTAATTGCAAACAATACTGCGCTATCGGGACTATTTGCCTACTCCATGATTTTCTGCCTTAAAGTAACAAAATAAAGTTCTCAGCCATTCCCGAGCCTTGGGTGTGTTCTTAGCATGTTCTTAAATTTTGACCGATTTTCAGCCTGAGGTTTTAGAAAAAAGTTTCTTTTAAAAAAAGAGTGTATTATTCTTTCCGTCAGTAACGGTTATAATTTTTATAGTTCTTGAAGTTGCAGTCTAGTGTTTGGTTAGCAGTTATTTCTTATCGTCTTTATCGTCTTTAACTGACACATAAGGTCTCGACAACACTTTCAGTTACTGGTTGATATTAAATCGTCGTCTAGTTGTAACTCTTCCATACCTAATTTGAAGCCGCCACAGTAAGAATCACAGATATCGCCTCATGCAAACCTCAAAATGTATGAATGAAACTTTGACTAAGTTAATTAATTCGGTTCTCGGGTCCTTTGAGTCGACTTGCAGCTATTGCGATGAATTGATTGTTGAGTCAAATACCCCCGTCGTAACAGATTACGATACTGAGTTGGGCTTTCAATGCCGCTAATTTTATCTGGCTCATCTCCGGCTTCACTGTTTCACGTAAGGACATGGCAAAAAATGTTCAGCCGTGCTCAACAATTTTAAGGTCAGCAGTAAATCAAACAGACCATACCAAATTTTTATTATTGTCGTGTTACACAGCTGATTTTTATTACTGCTAGTTATCGCAATGCTTCATTTGGTCTGCTCAAGATTATCGTTTACTGATTATATTAATACTTTATTGTCTTCACCGGTATCTCAAAAACGCTAAATGCAAAATAAAAGCAACTGCAGGAAACTTGCGAAAATGATTTTTGTCGTTTGATGTCTTACGATCCAACAACAATTTTCTCGTTTGAGAATGAAACTTTTAAGGTTCAAAAATCATTTCACCATATCAGTAAACTGTTTCTCTAATTTAAGTTTGGTCAAGAAAATTTAATTTATTAGCCGAAAAAATCGTTTGGCCCGAAGGCAGGTTGGACGCATAATCGCTCGTTGTACTTCAGAAGAATGGGTAACACTGACTTATAGTCATATGAAATTTTACGAAATAAAACCATATATAGCAAGTGAATGGAGATTGTGCGTCATCAGGCACTGCTGTTCAGCGTTTATTCTCTATATGTAGCATTTTGTTTAAAGTGCAAACACCACGAAAAAGTGACTTTGCCTCATTTGTTAGGGGCAAGGGTCTAGTTTCCATATTCATGGGTTTTACAACTGAACGCGACTTAATAAGCGAGCGAGATTTTTGTTCTGGTTTTCTGTGTGAGTCGCAAAAAGCTAATTAATATCAGTGATGTCATAAGATGACTTGTGCAACAAAAGATATACGACACCTTTAAGAAAAGGCTTATAAAACACCAAATTTAAGAAAACATTTAGCGTGTATTTTGTCAGTAAAAGCTGGAAACACTGTGCAGTTTACAGTTGGAATACTAAATCAAAATATAGTGATGATAATGCATGGCTTCCCAAAAGATCCAAAAAAAACCCGAACACTAAATTTGCATTGGATTTTCTCAAAAGACGCTGGAAAAGCTAAACAACACTGGCGTGTGTTCGCGGCACTTCAGCCAAGAAGACTACATCGATAGCCCTATATAAGCCACACTCAGATTTGCCTCGAAGTGGAACTTTTTAATTTTATTTTTACTTTTATATCTCGATATTTTCCATCGCCTGTCTCAAGTAATATATTTTACTTGACCTTCCACAGAAATCCAAAGTTGAAACCGGATCCTGTGCCAACAAAATCATGCATTTACAAAGAAATCTATCCGAGGAATCACCTTTTGTGAGTTGGTACTCAGTATTCCGAAATCACAATCTGCTTACGAAAAGTGTATGACATTAAACTTGTGGCTTTTTTATTGAACATATTATTTGAAACTGAATGCGACAAAAATGTAATTGTTTTGTTTGTGTTTGTAATTGTATGTGTATGTGGACCTGCTTGCGAAAGTGCGAATCTGTAGTCGGCCGCCAGGGACAAAAACATAAATAAAACCCCGGATTTGGCTTTTTCTTCTAAAGTTGAGAAAACATACTATTTGTTGACGTAGCAGTTCAGCACCTTGACGCAGTTAGAAGCAAAGATTTGTTCTTGTCACGACTATAAATATATTTACTAGCAAACACTTCCCTGTCGCGCTGGCATGAGTCGTGACCTCCAATAAGATTTTTTGATCCGGCGAACATTTCTCGGTTTCAACGCTCTAAACTTTCAATTTAGAATTCTCGTTTTAAAATTCTTAACGTCTATTTGCAACAAATTTATAATATAGCTCATTTCCATCTAGTTCTTGAAGGTTATTTGCCTAACATTACAGACAGAGATAAACTGAAATATCAACAGCTATATGTTACGACGAGAACGATTATACGTTCTAGGCTTACATCAGTTTGCACTCATGTTGTCACACTTAATATTTATATTCGTTTTTGGATCGATTACACCAAAAAATTGTCTGCCATACTTTACCAAGTCATTGGTGGATATGATGAAGCACAGTCAGATGAGGAAGATGTTGAAGTACCTCCACCGACTTGCAGTAGCTGTTAATCAGTTGTACTCTAGATTTCCAACTTCTTCATCCAGTTAAAAAATAATTTTAGCGCTAAACCACCAGAGCCATTCGCTATACAGCCTGTTTGTAGTTTCTGTTGAACTTCTTGAACTTCTTAGCAGCGTTTATTTTCTATCGCCTTCTCTATATGATGACAGGCACGAGATGGTAGGCAACTTGAAGAGGCAGTAAATAAATGCATTTTACGGGATTTTTACGAAATGCATTTTAAATAAGTTGTGTAAATAACAAAGCAAAGTCGGTGCGTTGAAAGAAAGACAAAAACGCAGCTTTATTCATAATTTGCTTCTCCATAATTTGACAATTATCACAAACGAAGTTAGCCCGATATTTCCACCGGTTTCGCTTAGCGATGAGCTTCAAGAAAAACAGTACTTTTATTTATAATATCAAATCAATGCCGTATAGTGGAGTTCTCGATTAACTCATCACACAATAGCACGCGTAAAAATAAACAGCACCAAAAATATCTGCTAACTGCATACCAA
>JAODFW021223701.1:0-15469 GCA_027575235.2 Palythoa mutuki | reverse complement strand
TTTAGTATAGTTCGAAAGCCCGCTCTTTAAGCTTTAATTTGATATATGGGTTTAGGTATCTACGGTTTAAAACAGATACGCTGTATCGTTTTGATGAAAAACACCCCTGAAGGTATACGGTAACCTTAAGAACAATCTCAGGCTAAAATGAAAATGTTAAGAAAAAAATCACGTTAACAACAACGATGAAACGCAACAAGCAAAACACTCACTTATTTTAATACAAATAATCTCCAATTGTAACAAATACTTTGCTGTATTGTACATGCACTGTCGTATCTCCTTCAAAATTGTACTCCAACGGTCGCTATCACTACATGTATGATTAAAATAACATGCGTTTTAATGGATTTCCATCCATTAAAAACATTAAGTATAAATACACAGGTGATAACATAAAATCACGCGCGTTGATTGGTCGACAAACTCAGACTATCACACCTCCAGCGACTATCCAAAATGGCTCCTGGCGCGCTTTTGCTTGAAATAATTCTTTCCTCGTTTTAAATGTGTCTTTTTTTCCTTTTTGAAATAATCACCAGTGTATTTATACTAAAACAATTATTCAACTCAGGCAACTTATTGTCAAACGGTAGTTAAGAACAAAAATATGAACAATTTGAGCCCCAAATTGCTAAAAAAGTAAAAATATTAAGCCTGAGAAGCATTTGATTGGTTGTAGATAAAAAAAAAGTGTGCCTGGTCTCTCACTGGCCGAGTTTTAAGGCACAGGATAAATGCCTACTCACCGCTTGCGAGCCATAAAAGTTTCTTTTCTTTTATCCATATTTCTATTCCTACGATATAAACCAAGTAAAATATACTTAGAAAGTGATACTAAAGATTATCTCTATGGAAGTTTGCAACTTGCTCTGAGTAGCTCAGATTAAAGATTTTGTTTACTAGTTAAGGCATTGTGTTCCACATTTGTTTATATATATATATATATTTTTTCTTTTATCAGGCAAAAACAAAAGAAAACAAACAAAACTCAAACGTTACTCCCATAGACCCTTTCACGCTTAGTTGAAAAATAATTTATTTTAATATCAAATTTATCACACAGATCTATATTTCAGTAAAACTACCACCTTTGAAAGGTATATATAGCCCCTAAATTGATAAAGAAATTAATTTTTGAATCTAAGCTTTCTTACAAAGAAACTTATAGTGGCCAGGCGAGACTCGTTATCATGCTAATCATATATATTTTCTGCAAAATTTCACAAAAATATTTAGCTCAGTCAAATTTTCACATATGCATCTTTGCCCATTTTTGGCCACTCTCATCGAAACTTTTCACTTTTGCTATTTTTGATGTAACAAATTTGATGATAAATTACTGAAAAAAAAATCAGGCTTCAATGGGATTCGAACCCGTGAACTGCGATTCCGATACAGTGCTCTAACCGACTGAGCTATCAAGCCACATCTGTTGGGAGCTGATCAATTTTAGTGGGTCCATCTATGCCAGTTTTAGTTGTACAATTATTATGATTTGCACCACAATGACGTTGATCATATGCATTGTACTACACAGATACCATTACCTTTATAGTCAACGCATGCCAGCCGTGAACATATTTTGAACGAAACTTCGATTAAATTGAGATCGAGGAGAAACACAGCTACCGAGGAGTCCGACACTTAGCCGGATTTGTTTTGTTTGAAAAATGAACTGAATCTCTGATCAACTATTCTTGCTAGATAGTTTCAATTATTTTGGTAAACAGATTTTACTTCGCTACCGGAATTTTATTGGCTTTCGCGGCTGAAATGTCATAGTAAGTACCTACCTATATCATCCACCGTTGGTAAAGTGTATACTGAATCATCGGCGTCCCAGCCACAAAGTGGTTCTCCTTTTGAGAAAATCCTAGGTTTAGAAATGGACTGTCACGAGTGGTATTGAACGTTTTCAAACTTTTTGAAACGAAGAAGAACAACTCAAGCAACAGTATCAGCAACAGCATCATCAACAACAGCAGTGACAGTCAAAATACATCATCAACAACAGCAGTGACAGTAAAAATACACCATCAACAACAGTAACAACAGCAACAAAAGGACAAGCTGGGGCAAAGCTTTCTTTTTGTTTAAAAGATTATGAAAGGGTTATTCCTCATGTAGACTTACCGGGTCATAACGAGTGATTACACCAAAGTACAGCGGTGCCAATTGCTTAAAGACGCCTTGGCAAGCACATTTAACAAGTGATTTTTTTTTTAAAAAACTGTTTCTCGAAAGTTGTGTTTAAAATGTCCAAAGATATGTTTATCATTTCCCTTTGAGAATAAATATAAAATTAATCACAGGCAGCCCAAGCTGAATTTGTGTAAGAGTTTTGAAGCGACTGATGGTAAGACTTTGTATGGGAAAATATTTTTTAAAAAAATATCAAAAAATTCTTCCACAAATATTTTCTTTTTTCTTATGGAAGGAACCCCGACCCAAAAATCTGTGTTAAATCTCTCTAAATCAGGCTAGAAATGCGCTGACAACAAACAATGAACACACAACAATCGAGGTAAGGAAAGTTTATTTCTGCTATTTGTAGAAGAATTAATTTTTCGATTTTTTTAAAACAAAATTTTTTTCCATACAAAGTCTTATAATCAGTCACCTCAAAACTCTTACACAAATTTTGCTTGGGCTGCCTGTGAATTAATTTGTTTTAAAATAAGCTGAAAATGAAGATTGAAATTTAATTTTTCTATATCTTCACATCCATGTTTTCCCCATGCGATTAAAGTATCGACTAAAAATGTTGTGTAATACTTTTGAGTACTTACTAGCGATGACAGACGTGAACTGAAGACGTATTTACACTGCTAAAGTCTTTGTATGTTGTTACATAAATTAATTTTAATCACGCTATCAGCAGCTTCTCTCATTTACGTTTAAGGCGTCAAGTTTGAAGTTTAATCGATCGAAAACACAAAGATTTGGTTAAAGCTTAAGAGACAATTTTTTATTTGTGACAATTCAGTGTTTGAAAATGCTTCGGGCGTTAAAGAAATTGGCATCCACCATCACTCATTATTTTGCTTAAAAGCAATTTTACTAATGAGTAATGGCAATCAAGGAAAACCGAATGGCACACATTAATTTTGCATTGATTTCTTTCCTCCTTACTGCCACTGCAGAACAACGCGGTGCGAAACCTGCTCGAAATAGTTCTTGCAAATGAACGGTTCAATTTAAAAATCGTCAAGAGTGGGACAAACTTTTTTCAAATGATATATGGCTACACTTGCAAATGATAATCAACAACCTTACAAATTAAATAATCTTTGCAATTTCGTTATAATGAGACATTACTTAGTATCCAATATTGTTTAAGTTTCAAGTACAGTAAGAAGCAAGCGTTTCACCAACCTGTTAATACAGGACCTGAAAGAGTTGGGCTGTCCTCCATCTTTGGTATTCAGTCTTTTATTGCTTGTCATGAGTTGACCTAGGCTCAGTTGTATTATATAGGAATTAGAATTTGCTGTCTTTACAAGTTTATCTACATCACACTTGGGTTTCTGTGGCTCGCTATAACAGTTCGGGAATCATTTGCTACAACCGTTGTTACGAACCACAAACGCTCAGCAACTAAATCCTGCTGTATACTAACTACACTGATCGTACGCGTTGAGTGTTTTGTGGTCTTGATAGATTTTGTATACTTTGTTTGTTGTCAGTGACAGCTTAAAAAATTCATTTTTCATGTATGCAAATATTTATGTTTGACCTCCAGCTGCTACCGGGAACAAACCAACCGAATAAATCTGAGTTCTAGCATGTTTTTACAAAACATTAAATTTTTCTTGAAATTGCTGAATATATTATATGGTTATCTCGTTTTTCACAAACTGACAAACTTTTACTTCCAAGATCAAAAAGAATTTCAGCGAAATTCTACCTAACATTGTCTCGATCTCTTGTTATGATATTGTTTTGGTGAACAAAACATTCAAACTTCAGATTCTTGTTGCCTCATTCTTTTTGTGCTCAACTAACCCCAAGGTATTACAGCAGTTCGATGACGATGTACACCAGTTGCGCAGTTCTAATTTAAATTCGAATTTTTTATTTGGATGGCCGTTTTTATCCAAAAAGACGAATTATTTGTCTGAGACGATCATTCGATTTGTATAGATACAAACGGGACGCAACAAACGGTAAAAGGTCGTATTTATCAAGAACAGGCCTCACTCATGGTACGGTCTATCGATCAATTTCACCCCCAAGCCTCGTTCGTATGTAATTATACCTCCACGCTTATGCTTGATTCTAATCTCAACTGGAAAAAATAAGTACAATCAATTTCAACAAAAATTAAAAGAAGCGTTGGTATCCTATCAAAACTCCGTTATTATGTAAATTTAGACATTCTCATGTTTTTTTTGCTATTCACTTATTTGTCATTTCTAACTTATGGTCTCGTTGTGTGGGGCTGCACTTACCACACCCACATAAACCCTCTCCTATTACTAAAAAAACGAGCCTTCAGAATTATGACCTTTTCCAAATTCGGTGAACATTCTATAGTACACTATTTAAACAGTCAAATATACTTTTAAAACTCTTTGACCTTATTAAATTTCAAATAAGTATATTTATGTATAAATTCTATATTAATCAATTACTTTTAATGTTTGATAGCCATTTTCTTTCAAGCAAAAATGTGTAGCACTACAATGCAAGGCTCTCTTCTAGACACGCATATGTAATTTCAATTGTAAAAACTTACTTACTTAACTTAATCCTCTTCTTTGGGCTTCCACAAGCTTCCTCCAAAGGACTCTTTTGTTGGCTTTCCTCTTCAGTTGCTCCCAAGTCACTGCAATGTTCTGATGTTCCTCTGTCACACCACGTTTTCTTCGTGTGACCCCTTTTCCTCTTCCCTTGCGGGTTCCAGTCCAAGGACTGTCGTGTGATGTTAGTCAACGGCCTCCGGAAGGTGTGCCCTATCCATCGCCACTTTCTTCTCCTGATGACAACTTCAATTCTTTCTTGTTCAGGGCAACGCCACAGATCGTCGTTTGAAATTTTGTTCGGCCAGAATATTCCGAGAATGTAGCGGAGTCTGCGATTTACAAATGACTGTAACTTCTTGATGACAGTAGAGGTTAGCCGCCACGTTTCTGAACCGTATAAAAGGACAGATCTCACATTCGAGTTGAAGATCCTTAATTTTGTCCGTAGGGATATATATTTAGATTTTCAAATGGATCTTAATAAGTAAAACACCGCCTGCGCTTTCCTGCACCTTGACTCTACATCTTCATCCCGTAGTGTTGACGATACTGCCAAGGTAAGTGAAACTTTCTACCCGCTCTAATGGTTGGTCATTGCACAAAATGTTTCCTGCATTGGTTGGGGTGCCTATCCTCATTTCTTTGGTTTTGGTATTGTTCACTTTCAATCCCACTTTGGCAGCTTCCTCTTGTAGTGCATCAAACTTCCTGCGCGCATGGGCGATCATTTCTTCAAAATGCTCCCTCCACCGCTTTAGTTGTCTTCTATGTTTGTTAAGATTCTACCGCTCTTATCCTTTACTGGTTTACTTTGGGTGGACTTCTTCCCGTACATCGATTTGGTCGTTTCATATACTTTCTTGATTTCGTTCATCTCAGCTGCTCTCTCGGCTTCTTGTGCAATACTGTCGATTCTTGTTCTCTCATCTTTCCTGCAGCTTCTCTTGACTTTTCGGTTCTTCATGTTATAATTCTGTTCTGGTTCCTCGTCTTGGCACTATCCAGCTTACTCTTCAGTTCTCGCCTCTCTTCCACCAATTTCCAAGATCTCTCAATTACCCATTCTTTCCTGTAGTGATTCATCTCTCCAAGAATTCTTTCACAGGTATCTGTGTGCATATCTTTAATCTTCTTCCAAACAACATCTACATCTTGTTCCAGAGATTCCTCGTTTTGCAGGGCTCCGTAACGGTTGGATAACTCCAGCACAAATTCATCTTTCATTCCTCTGTCTTTTAGCTTCATAATGTTGTACCTGGTCCTTGTAGAACTTGCTTTCTTAACAGATAATAATGTAAAAACCAACTATGGAATTTTCACCATGAAATTTGCCGGAGCAAATATTTGGTATTCACTAGATGCAGAGTTAAAAACTCTACCCATTAGGACTTTCGAATTCAAGGCCAGATTGAAGGAAAAGCTTGGCTTGTTTCAAATTATTGACTCAATTATTAATACAAGCGGAAAGATTATTAAAAGTATAGTAAAACTAGAAAATACTTTAAATTCTTGTTGCAGTTGTAAGGTTATAATATATTTTCTTTTATCTTGTATGTTTTCATCACTGTTTGTAACTTACTTTTCATCCTTTCTTTGTTAATAATTTCCTCATATACCGATCAAAGCATAAATATTCAAAATAGAGTTCTGGTTGCCTGGCTCGTATAGCCCTATGGTTATTCCAGGCAATCAGCACCTACCCATTATTTAACTAACAAATATTATTGTAAATTATCCCCGGGGGGGACTCCCCATAAACGTAGACGGGGGTGCTCGTCGAGAAAATTTATTTTCAACCCTAAGGGATAGCAAATTGGGTGTGGTCAGTGGTAAATGAAACCCTAAGAGATAGCGAATTGGGCGTGGTCAAATGATTTTAACCCTAAGAGATAGCAAATAAAGCAAACGAGTTATAGGGTCTTCATTTAACTTTATTTTGATCGTACGGAACCTACGATATAGAAACAAGTATAAAAAGTGCTGTTTTTCTGACGTTAGTGAAAGAAGGGTGTTCTGTTATGTCGGTATCTTCTAGCGCGAGACCCCGCAAAGGGATAGGAAAAATTTTGAACACCCCTAAGAGATAGCACTTGGGGTTAATTTTATACCCTAAGGGATAGGACGAGCACCCCCGTCTACATTTATGGGGAGTCCCCTCACCGGGAAATTATCAAATATGAGGTAAATAAATTGTGTTGTTGTTGTTGTTCTTCCTGGTGGGACTTTCATTGATGAAGATCTTGCTATTGAATCTTGAGCCAATATTATTCTGGTCTTTAGTAGAAACACTCTTGAGCTTACCACGACTTTTATAAAATATAGATCCCTCAACTTTCTCGTAGAAAACTTGGCTATGATGGTTGGATGGTATTCTGAATTCATTCCTAGGTTGCTGATAGAAATGTTACTTTCTTTGATCGGAATGTCCATCCATGAGTAAATGAATGAAAGATACAACAGGATATACAAATATTTATCAAGATACAATATTAAGGGGAAAAAAGGAAAATAGAGCTATATAAAAGTAGTCATGGCAATTCACAAAGCCAATAATTCATATGACATTTGTCTTAAATCTTAATATTATTTCTGCATTTAATTTGTGAACGCTTACCAGAAATGCGAAGTGAACGGCAGTACACGCTAACCAGTCACTTGAGGCGTAAGCTTAATTACTGAGCCGATCTTTAATGTCTTTTTGAAGATGCTATCGCATCTTTCATCTAGTCTAGAGCATCTAGATAGTTTGAGGAACTCATTATATGGGTTATTTGGGGATATAATTATGAAATCACGTCTCTGTAGCCGTTCGAGTAAGATGGTCGGGATATACTCCATACTGGGCGGCAGTACTCAAGTATAGATCTAATAACAGCAATGTAGATAGTAATTATGTGTTTTAAATGAACATCGACACTTTTCAAAACACGAAGAATGTGAAGGCGTTTGAAACACTTGGTAAACATTTCTTCGACGTGAGTTCCATTTTAGATTGCTCTGAATCGTAAGCCCCAGTACTTTATGCAATCGAACTTTATTTAGCTCTACATTGTCAATGGTTAGTGTATGAGGAGAACACATTTCGCGGTGTTAGAAATTAAAATACCCAGGGTATGGTGCATGGTGAGGCGTACGCCCAAATCAACGAGCTGTTGTGTGACGATGTTATGGTTGCTTCGATCGAATGCTTTGCTAAAGTCTAAAACACTGACTGATGCTCTGAGAAGTCTACCAGGGTCTTCTAAAGACGATAAATAGTTGCATGTGTGGATTAAAACAAGCAGGTAGTATATGGTAGAGGATCCTATGAAGCTACCAAACTGTTGAGGGTCAGTGCGATGGTCTGGTATTTTAGGAACTGGAGTAATATTCGAATCTTTCCGTACAGATGGTACTATCCCCGGCAAGTATTGTATTGAGCGATTTATTAAAGATTGTGGCGATAGGCCCAGCTAACTCATAGGCTAACAAAAGTATCGAGACTGTGGAATCATTTTGCTTGGGGACTTGAACATTATAGCTATAGCTGTGGTATATGGTATGTGGTACATGATTGTCATTGTTGTTGTTGTTGTTGTATAATCGTCGTCATTGTTGTTGATGTTGACGATACGTCCATGTTGTTGTTGATGGAGGCATTAGGGTTGTCGGTTTTGCACGCGGATTTGATGATTTATTAGACATCCTTTCGTTAGCATTTTGTTTTCGGTTTTTACCAAAAGTACATGTACCAATAGTTTTTGGATTTCGTATCTTATATGGTTTTTGCTCTCTTCAACGGTTTATTGTATCAGTGAGTTAATAGGTTTTAATACGAATATGGACAAATTTTCTTTTTGGAGCAAGGTCACAATATGAAAGGACGGCGTGAGGTTCAAAAGAAGACCGCTTAGATCATTTAGGGTTTCGTAAACTGGGATGTGTAAAGTTGCGTTTTGATGCATGGTTTTTGTCGTTTTAATAGAAATTTATTGCTGTCTTGAGGTTTCGGATATGTTTTGTGCGGTTTTGCCGTTTCTAAAGCCGCTACCATCATGCCTGCCACAAAAATTTCGTTTAGCCGGTTTCTAAATAAATTTAGTATCGCTCCCATTGCTCAGGTCGCGTTGGTAGTGACTGGGGCGGCAGGAGTGATAAGATGGAAAACGGCTTGTTGGACCCCAGTGCCCCCTCCTGATAATATTGTTGCATTGTTTTAGAATGTTCCGTCAACGAACGATGAAATATGAAAATGAGTAGAACTGGTTTAAACAAAGAGAAAATCAACGAGGCAAGACATAGGCAAACCACACACTTGTAACTCACTGACAAAGCTACAACCCGTATAAAATATCGACCAACCGTGTTGGTCAAGATAATTCAGGTTGGTTTATTGAGATCACTTAAAGACAGGGCTCCTCGGAACTTTTACAACTGAGAACGTAAAGTTCAAAAATGTTTTGTTTACATCTTAGGCCAATAAAGTTTTTATTCTACAAAAAGTACACGTTTTCAATTTGTTTTTCACATAACAATGTCCTTTACGTCTGGGTTTTGTTTTGCTAATACTTTGAACTATATTTGATATGTCAACATAACGTTCTTGAAACACATCAACCAAAGGCTAGATCTAAACATTTTCGTTGTGAAAATCTACATGTGCAATAATTTAGGTTAAAGAAATCCATTTACTGCATAAAAAGAAGGAATAAAAGTGTCAGTGTATTGAATGAAAAATCCCCAACGGGGTAATGTCCCGGAGTACCCCCCCGGGGGTAATGTAAATAGCGTTGCTGCACCTTTTGTACAACTAAATTCTATGTGTGTTGAAGCTTCTTTCACTGCTCATGTATTTGCTAAATACAGAATCTAACTTCAATTTTTTTTGACTATTTTGGACTGCTACCATAGAAGTTTCTGCTTCTTCTCGGCTCATACGTCGGTTGATCTCTTAATGGTTGGGAACTATAACTAAATCCACTCCTAGCTCGGCTAAACTCTGACTCAAACCTTCCCCGAGAATCATAATATCCTGGTCCCGCCCCCTCCGTGCTATCAGTTTTGCGGGCAAAACTGGGTCTAGGATCCATTCCCCCACGGTAGAGCATTTGTTCTGAATGTGTGCTGCTATCACCGTCTCGGAAGTCGTACCCATCATTCAGTGAGCGCCGCCTATCATAACGTCTTCGTGGCCAGTCCTCTTCATCATCATGGCGTCGCGGTTTATGAATTCTCATCTTCTTAAGAACAAAATCCAGAGTTGTGGCTTTGCCAGGTGCAACCGTGGTTGTTTCAGTTTCGTGCTCATACCCTTGCGCGGATACAGTTAGCTCATAAGAACCTGGGACTAAAAGTCGCCAATAGTCGCCGTCTTTGGCAGTAAACATGTCATGTTTTCTATTGGCTACGCTCACACGAGCTCCAGCTATTGGCTTGCCATCCTCGTCTTTGACAATGCCGTGGACACCTCTATGTACCTGTTAGTCAAAAGGGGAGTCAGTGTTCAAATGGCCGTGTGTTATTTTGATTTCAAATAAACACACATTTCGGTAGTGGTTATCACGCCTGACTAGTAACCAGGAGACGCGGGTTCGAGTCCCGTTCGGGGCATTTAAACCAATTTTTTCGGACGAGTGTGCCGGAAGGTGAAAAAGATGTTGTATCTATTTCTAACTATTTTAATTTCATTCCCTTTTTTCTACATTAGGTTTTGCTTCATTCATCATTATACAAACATCTGTAACTGTAATGGGAAAAACTCAAACCTCTTAATACCAATGAATTCTGACTTTATACACCGAGATCGTAGGTTGAGAGCACACACACCGCCACCCCTCCCCCTCCACCCCCATAGCTCATATTAGCTAAGTTTGCTTCTAATATATTTTGAGTTTAACTGCTTATACAAAATATTAAAATGCAAAATTATGATACTGTGTAGACAATCTCCCATTCTTTCATTCCTAACTTTTTCCATTTCTGTCAGCCCCGTTTGGCCTCCTTCAACTCAGCTTCTGTAGATTGCCGCCATCTTGTGTACACTATTGTAAGCGGTTAATATGCCTGCGTACTCACCTGGTCGAGGTAGGTGAGAAGTGCCTCTTTGTTCTCCTGCCAATATTTGGGCAAAGTGGTCACATTAGGAAACTTCTCGCATCCCAGTTCTAGCGTCACCTCGAACGCGTTGGAGTGGACATAGTTGTAATCCTGCATTCCACCGGTGATGCTAAACCACTTGGCGCCATTTGTGATGCCGTCAATAAAATGCTCCCGCGGGACATCCTTACACTTCCAAGGTGCGTTCGCCAGATGCATTGTGGGATGCGCCTCCGAGTATGATCTGGCCAGCTGACGAAACACGTCATCATCCGGGGTAGCACTGTACGAGCTTTGACCTGAGGGGTTATCATCGTAAGGATAATTTGCTACCAGGGCTCCACTGTGAAAACTGGCCGAGAGCGCAAAAGGAATGGAATCAATCCATTTCATTACTGCCATTGTTTCCGGTTGAGGTTGGCCTGTTGTGCTGGGGAAAAACTGATCTGGGAAGTTTCGATTTAGATCAACACCATCTGCGTTTTTTCGCCCGGTATCCCATCTTCCATTACTCCCTGCTGCCATTTCGTAACCATCAGGATTCATACTTGGCAAGATATGAATCCGCGTTCTATCAACAAGATCCCTTACTTTTCTGTTTTTCCTGTAGTTGCGGCATAAATACTGGATAAATTGCAAAAGGATTTCCCGTCCAACAACCTCGTTTCCGTGCATGTTAGCAACGAACTTAACTTCCGGTTCGCGAGGCTCGTGTTTTCCCGGGTTGTTTGAAATTTCCATCACCCAAAGCTTCCGGTTTTGTACCGAAGACCCGATGTCGTACAGTCGTGTAATATTTTTGTAATTCTTCGCATAGTTCTTCAGCAGCCAGGTCATTTCTTCATAATTGTGGTGCATAAAAGAATCGTTACTTAGAGTTTCTTCATCGATGCTGACCTTTTTATGCAATAAATTCAACAGTTTCTTGGTCTCTTCGTGTTGCTGTTTCATCAAAAGTTCTTTAGCTTCCGCCACCCTTTGTTGGATTTCTTTAATAGAAGAGAGATGAGCTTTTGGATCCTTGGACGGAGCCACGACCTGATCTGTCGGTGACTTGGACTTCACCGGAATCGCTTGCTTTGTTTGTCCCGGTGTGACTTTCTTGTCGACATGTTTTGGCGGTTTTCCCTCGATCTCAATTGCAACTAATAAAATAAAAGTACATACAACATATGTGGAACAATCCATGATGTCTCTGTTTTAACAATGAATCACTTGGCTTTTGGTTTTTGAATATCAAGCAATCCGAGCCCGGCTGAGATCAGTGATGACTTGAAAACAACCAGCTTTTACACAAGCCACACCCGGAAGCCACACTCTCCCAGGACTCTGCACCAGATGTCGGCTTGCCCCACCCTACAGCCTAAATTGACATCACAAGCAATAAATCTGGCGATGATCGTCAAAAGAGAGTTTGTCAAATAATTTTGTTTCTTTCAAACACTTTCAATTCCTTTTAAGAGGTTTAATTTAAGGAGAATTAGCGAGTCAGTACCTAATCGATCACGAAAGCTTTAGTCACAATTAAATGACAGTTTTTGTATTCCAAATGTTTTACCTCGGTTAATTGATTTGTTTATTAAAAAGCGTATTGACGGAAGGAATTGTTGTAAGGGAAGATTCTTTATTCGTTTGTTTATTTTATAATATCGATACAAATTTACAATGTTTTGGCGTTTACAAGAAGACGCGTTGTCTGTGACAAACTAAATTTAGTTGATTTACGCTACACAACAACTAACACAACCTCGTTTCCACTACAAATTCTGTCAAAGGCCTTTCACAACAAGATTTTCCAAACTAACGTACTAAAAAAGAACTCCAAAAGCCGTAGGAAAGAGATTAATTCTCAAGTGAAGTAGTCTTTGAGCTTTAGGAATTTTAAGTTCGTTTCGTGGCTGTTTTTCAATAAGAAAAAAATGTTTTGCTGCCGTAAATGGTTTTGTGGGAAGAGAGATCAAAGTTTCTACATTATTTTGATCAATCTTAGAACTTTTAATACTTTCTAATGTCTGTTTTGCCACCAGCAGAATATCAAGAACAAATATTCAGGAGAGAACGTGAAAATGCACAGGTACTGCATTTATTATTCACAGACTGGACCGTTACCTGTTCACCCAAACTTGATTCACACAGTAAACAGTACGAGTGCTTTCGCGCTTACCTCCAAAATGTGTTAAGTCTCGTGATTTATTGCTTGTTGCTTATTGCTTAACAAAAAACAGACCAGTCAAAGTATTTTTACGGATTACCTTCAAGGTGAGGAAATCAGGAGATTCGCCCATAGATGGGCAATCGCTCTGAAAATGTTTTAAATTTTGCTTTAGAAAGAAATAATTATCATATGTATAGTTTTTTTAATGAGAGTAAACATTTACCCATTACTTCAAAATATCTTAAAAAGACTTTTCGAGTGATCACTTTTTTAATAATTACATTCTGGTTTATTGACCATCTCGTAACAGATCTTCACGAATAGGTCGCGCTCTTTTGCCTTGTTCAATATATAAGTAAAAATACATTCTAAAGTATTTTCTTCGGACCAAATCAGAACATCTTAAACTAGATTAGAAGCTGTTGTCCGAGTTAGAATGAGCATTTAGAGATAAATTAACCACAACATTTTCATTCGTTTTTCATATGAACAACGAAGAATTTGAGAACCCACCTGTTCCAAGGAGTACAATGCCAAAAAAAGCTTTGACGTGTGTTAGACTTCTATTACAACTAGTGTTAAAATAAGTTTGAACTGAATCCATAAGCGTTTTGAAATCCGACTTTAGCTGTTTTAAATATTCTAATTTTGCGAAACAATCTGGAATTGTATTGTACAGTTACTTTGAATATCATTCATTTTCAGGAGTATAAAATCCTCAAAACTTGAGTTTACAAGACGACACCTGTTATCAAAAGACTAAACAACGCCCAGCGGACTGGCAATGCTAATATTACTCCTGATTACAATACAACTCAACCCCTCCCATTAGCAACCACCAATAATCACGCGATTTATCCCGCCTCCAGTCCGACTTGCGTAAAATGCTTGAATAATGTTGATGATATGTGCGAGTGTTGACAAAGAAGAATCAGTTTAGCGCCTAACCCAACGGTAATTCTATTGTATCAACTATAAAGGCATTATATCCAATTTTGGTTCAAAAATGAATAATGCGATTTTTCTATGCGTGTTTTCTTGTATCATAATGCACGGTTGTTTTGCAACGCCATTACTTCAACGGGTATCGAAATTTCTTCGTAACTCTTTTGGTCTGAGTGATTTTAATAAGACGGGAGCACGTGCCACAGGTGAACAAAATACAACAATGGAAATACTGGATGTCAACGAATTCAAAAACCATAATTATGAGCAGATGACTTGGTATTTAAAGTACTTCGCATTGAGTTATCCTCAAATCACTAAACTTTATTCCATTGGATACAGTGTGCAGAACCGCAAGCTTTGGGTCATGAAAATTTCTTCAAATCCACAACAACATGACGCCGGGGAACCCGAGATCAAACTTGTCGGCAATATTCACGGAAACGAGTTTGTAGGTCGAGAAGTGTTGCTTCGGCTTATAAAGTATCTGTGCGAGAGTTATGGTGAAGAGGAAGAAATAACCAAACTGGTTGATACCACGGGAATTCACATTCTACCAAGTTTGAATCCAGACGGTTACGAGCTGGCGTCAGTAAAGGGCCAAGAGAATCCATTCTTGGGACACAGAAATGCAAACGGTGTAGATATTAACCGCAATTTCCCTGACCAGTTCTTTCCAAGTACCACGGGCTCACCGCAGCCTGAGACCAGAGCTGCTATGAAATGGATCCAATCCAATCCGTTCGTTCTCTCGGCCAGTTTGCACTCTGGGGCACTGGTGGCGAGTTATCCGTACGATGACTCGCCATCGGGTCAAAGCTTGTATAGTGCTACCCCGGATGATGACGTGTTTAGACACCTTGCTAAATCTTACTCTCAGGTACATCCCATCATGCACCTCGCGAATCCCAAATGGACATGCACAGATGTGCGCCAGGTAAGTTTTTAGCATCTTGTTCGCGATCATAAGGCGACATCAAAATGAACTACAATTGAATAGGTTAGAGATTATCAAGGAATCTGAAACGTTGTCATAACACAGAAATTTGCTGTGCTGATCCGCTTTTGTTTTTGCCCAATGCACATACGTGAATAATACACAACAAAAGTTAGATTTCATTGCGTTTTTAATACCCCGCTTTACGATATAAAGTTTGTTAGCATTGTTATGTTACTTCATCTTCAACAAAACTGCAAAATGATGATGATGATGATATTATATAAAAATGATAACAATGATGATGATGATGATAATAATAATAATAATAATAATAATAATAATAATAATAATAATATGATGATGATGATAATAATAATAATAATAATAATATGATGATGATGATGATGATGATGATGTGATGTAGTGATCCCATTTGATCTTAAGAATGGATAATAATAATAACCGTTCTTATACGCATTTTGCAAAGCCTCAATGCGTTTACAACTATAGTTCAGACAAATTATATACAACTATAATGAACAACTATCCCCCGAAGGGGAGGTGGACAGCGGTGGATATATACCGAGACGCGAAGCGTCGAGGTAT
>JAODFW021222749.1:0-15471 GCA_027575235.2 Palythoa mutuki | reverse complement strand
GTGCCAAATCTTTCACACAGCTTATAATAGCCATACTTTTGCCACAGCTGTAGCTAGCAGATACACACACACACACACACACTGAAAAACTCCCTGCTCAATTGTTTTTTTTTCTTAATCAGATATCCAAGACCCTTCAGTACCAGGACCTAGTGGCTTAAATTTGCCTTTGAATCGCCCTCACCTGAAATCTTTTGTGAACTTTAAGACCAGTTTTGGGCGCCCAAGTAAGGAAACCCTTTTGGGTAAAGGAACAAAGAGAAAAATGGAGGAAGACCCTGACAAGGAGGTTATCATCAGCATTGGTTTGAAAGTTTGGGATGAAGATAATGAAGAATTAAAGGAAAAAAAGAGAAAACGTTTGCCATTGAAAGTACCTCGAAATGCAACTTATGCTGTCTTGCTTGAAAAGGCCAAAGAAAGATGGCAGAACTTCCGAAATGATTTGTATGACCCTGAAAGTGAGTATGGCCTTGTACTTGAAGATAATCAAGATGCCCAGTTCATGCCAGGGACTGGGAAGAAAACCTTTTTCTCTTTGAACCAGTACAAAGATGCACTCATGGTAGACTACAAAAGACTAACCATATATCTCTGTAAACAACAACACATTCATTGGAATGAAGACAGAAAGGCCAGTGGTTCAGTAGACTATCAAGCTTATTCACCAAGCAGCTGTGAAACTGGAAGCATATTAGAAAAAGCCCCAGAACCCCAGCTGCAGTCAAACCCTCCCACTAATCCTACCACTTATGCTTCTACTTTTGTTGAGGAAGAGTTGCGTCGCATTTATGGGGATGGTTATGATGACCTTGATAATGAAGACATACATGACTCAGGTGGCTTAACCGCCATCGAAGGCAGCTGCATTAAGAATGACGATGAGATTAGAGGTGCCTTGGGAAAGAAAGTGATCAATGATGAAAAGAAATCCATGTTTCTTGTTGTCAGACGAGGGGCACCTCTGTTTAGAGTGCTGTCTCTGTGGCAGCGAGCTGCCACAAAAGTCAGTCCAGAGCATGTAGTAAGAGTAAAGTTTTTGGGAGAAGAAGGAATAGACAGTGGTGCATTAGCAAAGACATTCTTTACTTCAACCTTGGAGGATATTGGCAAAATTTATTTCCCAGAAGGAAGCCCAAAGTTTTCAACTAATGATATACACACTGGAACTTATCAACTTTTGGGGGAAATTGCAGCTGCAAGTTTAGCTCAGGGTGGGCCAGCTCCAAGCTTCTTTGCTCCCTGTGTTTTTGACACCTTAATCAATTGTGATGTGGATTTCACTGCTGATACATCTAAATTGGAGAAGAACTTGACAAGTTCTGAAATGAAAGTTGTCAATGCAATCAGACAAGGAGATCTAAGTACAAAAAATGACATAATACTACACTGAAAACTGTATAGAAGAGATAATTGGTGCAATTGTGGTTAGCATGCTTAGCAGAAGAGTATGAAACTTTATGGACTAGTAGACATTATCTAAAAGTATCCAGCAGCAGCAAGAAGTGTGTTTGTGATAGATGAGCAAAAAAATGTAAATGCCGACTATCTGCTGTCTGTGTTGAAGCCTCAATGCAACTTCCCAATGAAACTTCAAGGCGACCAGGGGAAGAAAATATCATGGATTACTTTCAAGATTTTATTTCAACCCTTGAGGATGGGAAGGTTGTTAGCTACTCAGAGGCAGTGGCTTGGAAAGCAGAAGTTGAGGGGCATTCTTCAGGCTCATTTGAAAGTGACAAACCAGAGGAAAGGTACATCCTATGTTAATATAATGTTATAGATTTAGGTAGTGTTCAAGACCTGAGCTCCCAGGTAGTATTTCTCACATCATCACTAACTCCATGCCATGAGATCACATGATTTGGATGCAAGTTGGCGCCGACTGTCCACTTATAAAATACCCGAAATACTGGTTAGTGGACACAATTAAGCAACATATCCCAAGTTCGTTACTCGGAATTTCGAAAAAATATACTTTGGCATTTGACTTGAATAACCTTATTGACCACATTCAGTGATAAAATATTTTATTTTTCCGGCCTTTAGCACAATTACAAGCTGTCAAAAGTTTTGCTATTTAACACATTCCGCGGCCTGGCAGGCCAACCATTTAAAAAAAGATTGTTCCTAAAGATGCTGTGTGTCAAATTTTCAAATTCAACACTTTTCCAAAAAAAACTATGGAGAAGAATACCACGCGTTCATATGCTGAAGCTGTCATCTTGGGATTTAATTTTTTTCGATCTATGTTTTCCTTCGATCATGTCAGATGCCTTTGCAACCGTTTTTAATAAAATAAAAGTCATCATTTACTTTATTTCAGGATCATCAGAATCGGAGTCGGAGAAAGAACTAGCGAACAGGTGAGACACAACACAATTATCTTAAATGACCAATATTCTATGTTTTTGATGACCCTTACATTGTGCACCAGAGGTACAGAAAAACGACGTCGCACGTTGATAATTCACATGGTGAGTATCATAGAAATAAAAATATGTTATAGGAAGATACAAAACATAACTTTCAGTATTTCATAGAAAACGAAGTTTGGCTTCATCGTTGACTTCGAGCACTTTTCAGTAAATTATATTTTTGGATTGAATTGACTTGAGAGTAAAGACTCTATCAACTAATGTGTGTCTGTAGTTTTGGACAATATTATTGCGGCTTGTACATGCAGCACAGGCAGGCAAGCAACCGTCTTCAGTATCCGACCATTTAGCCAAATAAAACTCTGTCAATGCAACCAATTTTCCTCCTATTTTTTAGGTAAAATGTGGAGCAAAGCAAAGAAAGTGAAGAGTGAGAGAAAAGTAGAAGCTGTGATAGGGATCTCAAGTACTGAATCTGATGCTACCATCTCGCCGGTGAATTAAGGATAAAGAAACGAATGTAACATCGCGGCAAAGCGGGTCTTCGGATGTTCGGTAATTTTTTTTAATTCTTGCAGATTTTATTTCCAGTGCAACCAATTTTACAACTACATGTAAGGACTGGTTATTCTGACTGTGTTTTTGACTTTTGCGATTTCAACCTCAGTTTGTTCTTTACTCAATAACAATTTCTTAAGATAAGAACTTAAGTTTTTTATTATATCATATAAAATTCAATAAAATTTTCTTTTTTGAAAATTTACAGCATTAACTATAAGAATGAACAAGCAGGGCAGCAACAAGCACAAAATCAGACCATCCCTTCCTCAGGTAAGGGAATACATATTAAATGCCTATCTAGCTCGATCACATTCCTTTATTATCATATCGCTTAAATGTCTCCACATCACAAGGGCATTTAGGGAATTTGAATGAAAAGACAGGAACAGTCCAGACAAAAAACGGATTAACACTCATAGTATCTTATTCGATATCTTAACTGCAGTGCGTTGATAGTGATCTGAGTGACGCAGTTTTCAGTGGTAGCAGTGGAGACTAAAGCATAGAGAGCTCCAAGTTGATATATTGGAATGAAGATCCGATGCTTCCTATATATACAGCAGGAAAGTGGAAAGGCATTACAACTGAGAGGGAAGTAAGAATACTTCTGAGTAAGGAGATCAACCGCAACAAAGCCAAAGCACTACCAGCATCTGCTTCCAAAAACTTATTGTTTATTGTTGACCCCACCACATGCGAAGAGCGTAAAGGCCCTTTTGTCTGATGATTTGGGGGCATGGGATCCAACTGGAACTCCAACATACTACAGGTACAAAGAATCACGTCAACAAAAAATTGCAGTGAAGGTAGCTGTGAGCCGTCACGGTGAAGAGGGAGTTTATCGTTGTACCCAATCATTCTACAGAAATGGCAGCAACAGCGAAATACTGAGGATTGTTATCCATTTAACAGGTACAATATCTGATAAATATTTTACTGACACATATTTAACTGCCCTCATATAACCTGGAAATTTTTTACCATGTGAGCCTGGGGAGGAATATTTTACCTGATATAAATGCTACAGTAATAAAACTTACATACCAATTAGTTAACAAGTTTAAATCTAATTACTTATTGATGGTATAGCGTTAGACGACTCCTCCACAGATTGTGATGATGAGAGGCATGACCTGGCGTTGGTATAGTACGTCTTTGATGGCAAGGAAAAGGAAATCAAGGTGAAAGCCCATGGAAATAGTTCAAGGGAAAACCATATTACCGCACATCAGATGTTGTAAAAAGCAAACTAAAAGAAATGGTGAAAACAAAAGCACCGAAAGGGGCATACTTCACAAGCTTAGAGGAAAGTGGCGGCGTTCTTGGCTTTAGATTAGCGGCTGATCATGTATGCAATATGAAACAAGCACAGAACATCAGGCAAAACATCACTACAGAATAACAGAGCGATGAGTTTGGAGAGCTCTTGCCAATGCTGAAGGAGGATCAGCGAAACCCTGACAAGGCATTCGTGAGGAAGGTTGACAATTCCAGTGACCCCTGTATTGTTCTTGCCACCCAACAGCAGCTTACGGATGTTGCACGTCTTTGGCTGCAACCCAGCAAAATTCTCTATTTTAGGTGTTCACCCTACATTTAATTTTGGACGCTACTACGTAACGCTCACAACTTATCGTCATTTGATGTTGCGTACCAAACAGGGGAACCATCCCATGCGAATTGGGCCAATCCTTCTTCATCACAAAAAAGGAAGTTATTACGAATTGGCTTCAACAGTGGTAAAAATGAATACCAAAACGCAGAGCTGTCTCGCCTATGGAACGGATCGGGAAAAGGCTTTGTGCCAAGGTTTTGGACCTCTCCCCTTCGCTGTCCATCTCTTATGCGACCTTCACATGAAGGACAACATATCAGCAAAACTGACAGATTTGCAGATACCAAGCATCAGGCAGAATTGCTGGACATTTGTCGTCATTACTAAAAGCCCGAATGAAATTAGCATACATTACGGGCGACATTTTGGGCCAAGAATGAGAGAAACGGGTCCAATCGAGCTCACATCTTGAACTAGTTTACGTTTCTGTTGTACTGTAGTAAAAAGGGAGCGTCATTATTTCGTTGTTGGAGTGCTAAACACTTCACACAACTTGACTGTTTTGCTATTAGTCGAAAAATGGTTTGGGCAAAATTGACCTGAAATCGTTGAAATTTGGATAGTTTATTGTATGAGATTTAACATTAAACTAAATTTTCTCCAAAAATATTGGGTAATTCCATTGGGTAGCATTAGATTTTTGTTGTTCATTAAAATTCGAACCTTTTGAGACGTCTTGCAGCCCAAACCGTTAAGGTTTAGCTTGGGCAAGACGTCGTTGAAGTTGAAATGCAGCAAAATCTTTCAAAATCTGCGCCATATGCAAATACAGTTTTAAACAAGAATCATGTTGCTTGTTCTTAAGCTCCGCCTCCTTTGATAGCGGAGAAACAATAGGTGCATTAAGCTTTTGTAACTATTCATAGCGAATGTTCACTCATGGGCATCAATCAGCTGCGCGTGTGAGGTGAGGCGGGTAATTGAAAATCTATCAATTTCAAGCTTCGCAGTCTATCTGTAAAGGTTTTTCCCGTACTGTTGATCATGTGTTCCGAATTTTCTGGTAAGGAGTGTGAAGATCGGGAGCTCTTTTCAGAGCTCACAGAATCCCCGGTCAACCCGCTTCTTATCTCTTCAACTTCTTCGGGTAAGAAGCGTGAAGATCGGGAGCTCTTTTCAGAGCTCACAGAATCCCCGGTCAACCCGCTTCTTATTCACATTCAACCGCCATTAATTGATTCCCTTAATTCAAATTTCTATGTTCAAATATGTTGGGAGAATCTTTGGTTGTGGAGAAAACAGGCATCAGAGAAGAATCGACTTTTTAAGTTGTTCAAAGACGCGATAAAAATGCTTGGCTATCGCGTTGCAGAAACTTCGTGCGACCGTATAGGCACACTTCTTAACAGCCGCATTCGATATATGTTGAAGCAGCTTGGCAAGATAAAAAACGGTTCGCGAAGAAAAATGGTTCGTGAAGAGAAGTGGTGTACCGTCGCCGTTTGTGAAGAGGAAATTATCGAGTCACCCGGGGATATTGTGGCAGAGAGAAGAAAGCGTGAAGAGGAAATAGAAAAAGAAAATGCCCGACTGAGGGAACAACTGAACGAAAAGGCCAGAGATTTGTATGCAGCCATGGAGAGAGAAAAGACAAACCAGCAGTGTCTCCTAGGCAACAAGGGCAAGAAGTTCACCGAGGTTGGAGGGAGACAACAAAAGAGACAACTCGACAAGATTTCGTGAGTACTATTTTATTTTACGGCTGTCAATGTATTGCGTATCGAATCCTTACCACTGGGTTTGGAATGTTGATATCTAACAGATATTCCTCTATTTTTTTTTATTTTAGCACCAACGCTCAAAAAGCTTTGTGGTTCGCTGAGACTTACGGACTTCTCCCAACATCGCTAGAGTTAACGGATAAAGACGGCCACGAACACGTTGTTTGTTTGAACGAGGTCGCACAGCAACTAGAGGTTTCAAAAGACCAAGGTAATAACATCCATGGTTAAATCTGGATGATCATATGATCATTAGTTTATTAGCATATGTTTTTTTTTTCAAAGATTTATTTTTTTTGTCGCCGACTCATTTTGTTGTTCTTCACTTGTTTCGTAAGCTATCTTAGTATCATAAAAACAGGTGATTCAAATTTTTGTGACTCCATTAATTAATTAGTGGCGTTGTTATTGATTTTAACACATAAATTTAATTTATATTTATCAGCGCCGATCCCAGACGTAAATGAGGGCACCGAGGAGCAAACAAACAGTAAGTACTCGTGGTCCGTTCTGATAGTTGGTATTAAAGAGAGGCGGTTCCGATCGCGACGTGAAAACATTTTGATTCCATTCTCCTGGCCATACACGTTCGTGATACTGCGCGAGACTCTGGCACTAGTTGCTTTTGGTATTCATTTTTTGGTGTTTTATTTTGCGCGTTTTCGATTAGTTTAACTTTAAGAACTCGATGAAATTTAGATCGGATTTTCAATGCGAAATTCCCTGTCGATGATAATGACACAATTTTTAACGTGTAATACTTGTTCTTTCAATAATTCCATTTTTATTTCGTAGGTGCCGAAGATGTGAACAAGAAGCAGAGCAGCTTTGAAAAACTAACTGCAAACGATCAAGATCGAGTGCGACAGATCGTTCAGATAATGGACAGATTCTCGATATCGATGGATGCGTATCACGAATTGACACAGTTGGATGGATCCACTCTGCCAAAATCCTACTTAGTGGAGGGATGTATGAAGCACCATGACAGTAAAGTCGCAGCCGATGTCCGCTGAAGAAGGCAGGACCATATCCAAAATCTGTGCAACACATTTCGCAGCTGTGGAATCACATTCAATGTCTGGAAAAACCAGGAAGGGAAATGGGGATGGTCATCTCTGATGGGTGACTGTAAAAAGAAACTCCTGAAACGACTGCCCGAGAAACTTGATCAGTGTTTATCAAGAGATGACCTGCATTTTGACAAAATGGAGAAACTTTGGAAGGTTTGCTTGTTATATTTTAGTTCTATTTGAGGTCATTCCCCTGCAAAAAATCCACACATAGTTTTTTTCAAACTTTGTCCATACCTTGCCTATCATGAGGGAATCCAAAAAACAAAATAAAACAATGAGTGCCTGATTTTGCTTTAGAGCTATAGCTAACCAAATGTTACCCCTGTTATGTCTTCAAGAGCTCAGCATTCACTAGAATATGATAAAAATTTGTAAATAATTTGAAATTTCTAACAGGCACAGTAAAGGTGCACAATACAAAACTAGGGTATGACCTTAACAGGACAATATCTACAATCTCCAGTGGAATAAATGACAACTTAAATTAAGTTTAGTGGAAAAGTCAAGGAAGGAGAGTGGCAAATGTCATTCAGCCTGAAGGCTTGCTTTTTTGAAATCTGATAACTTTTTATTTTTGAATGCAGGGTTTTAGAGAGTTGTATGATGAAATGAACAACCCAGAACCAAAGGAACAAGACATCAAACTATTTGAAGAAAAGGTAAAGTATTACTAATTATTCAGTACTTATTTTTGGTGAAAAGTTTTTAAAATTTTTTTGGCAAATGCTTTCACATATAAATGTTTAACATCTATTTACTTGGAGGCGGGCAATGATTTTTTAACGTTGCCACTTGGGGGGCCATGATATTTTATAACTGAACTGGATGTGGTCAGGTCATTTTGCAAATGTTCATGATGAATCTTACCAGCCCCCTCCCAGTCATAAATAATATATTTAATGGATTTAACATATTTCCTTGAACTCAGCTAGTACTGTTTTGTTTAGAGCAATGGTAAAATATTCATGACCAGAATCTAACTGTTTACCTCCAATACCCCCAGGTCCATTCCTATCAGTGGCAACTTTCAGCCCTGCTTGTTTTACCTTGTACTACTTTTGGTATTACGAGTTTCCAATTATAAAAACCTGGAAACATGGAAATGCTAAAAATAAATTATATGTTATCTAAATGTTGTATTATGTAGGCATATGAATGGGTTGAAGCCCTTCATTTACTTCAAGGACAGCCAGGTTTCAAGGACAATGTGGTGACCCCATATATCCACATGATGGAGGGTCATGTCTCTACCATTATGTCCAATCATGGAAATTTGAAAATGTTCACTGGGCAAGGTCAGTCTAATAAATGAGTTTGTTTTTTACATTGAAGTGATACTTGTAAACCTTTATATTTAGTATTGTTAAAACTTGAGATTGTTTTCTATTGTTAATTATTTACTAATGTTTGCAATTTATTTGTTATCAATAAAAATATATCAGCCAATTCTTAGCATTTGCAGTGAAACAAAATTAGTATAAGATTTATTTAAAACTCTACTGGAAAGTTCCAGATTGTTTCAAAAAATCTCCTGGCATTATTTGATATAATTTTATACAACATAATATTATTCACATAGTTTTTAAAAAGACCTACTAGTAAATGCTTGTATTTTAAAATAATGAGCGAGTAAAACAGAGTGACACAGTTCTATCTTAACAAGTGTGAATTGTATTTAATATTTGAGTGACGAAGGCTGAATTTGCCAAAACATTTTAAATAACTTTTACTTGCAAGAAGTTTGTCGTCCTCCATTTCTCACATATTCAAGTTTATATGTATATATTGTATTTATATTGTACTAATATGGCATTTTTAACAGTTATGCTCATCTTGATTACATTTTAGCTGTTGAAAAGAAAAATGATGACATGAGAAAGTTTTTCTTCAGAAGAATTAATCGCTGGGATGCCTGCAAGTCACTGCTCATGGTTGAAAAAAGACAAGAAGACCTAAGAAGTTTTCAGCGACAAAAAAGACCATATGAAAAAAAGGATGAAGAATTCTGGAATGGGGGAGGGAAATCCAGTGTTGCAGCAAAGATTGTTCGATTATCTATGGCCCCTCCACCACAAAGTGGTAACAGCCCTTTGGACAGGGAAGAACAATTAATGGCCATGACCGAAGAAGAACTTAAGTCTATTTTTGAAAAACTTACAGGCAAACCAATTAAACGCCGCTTGCTGCGTACTACACTAATTAGAAAAATTTTAATCACAGAATCAGCAAGGCCTCAATAATGAACCTAACTTAGTGGCATACCAAGTTTATAGACTTGTAGGCCTACAAAATTGTTTATTTTTGAAATCAGACATAAAACAGCTACAAAGATATTTTTACTATTTTAACATCTTATATTTGGTATGGATAATACAAAAAGGAGTTCATTTTAAGATCTAATCCAGATAATAGTATTTGTTGTTTTCATCTCATTTTCCTTCCGTCGAGTTTTGAAAATTAAATAGGATTTGAGTAATGAGGAACAGTTACTGGCCTGAAAGGAAAACATGTATAAGTTGCCTGATTTTTTGTTCTGATTTTTGTTGCTTTTCTGTGTTTGCTAGGCTTACAACTGTCCTGAAGTCTGGGTATGCCACTTGTGTAAATATGTAAAAATTTTCTATTTTATAAAAGATTGTAAATAATCTGTAAATAAAGTTTTTCATGTCTAGCTGTTGTCCAAATATGATTGCAAAGATAGCTTTCTCACCACTCAGTATATAAAAACTGTCCATATTCACTATGTACACCCATAGGCAGGCAGAAATGAAAAACTGATATCACTTTGTACTTTGGCAAAGAAAAAGTTGGTTTTTGAAAAAGTAACAGGCAAAAAAATGAAATGCAGCATATTACTCTCAATAATAAATTCTTGTAGCTTTTCTGTGTTTGCCAGGCTGACAACTATCCTGAAGTGTGGGTGTGCTATAGTTTCTATCCAGCCAACTGAAGTAGCATCACAGCAAGATGCTGAAACTGATGAAATGCTTGAAAGAATGTTGATGATCTGAAAAAGAAACTACAGGAACTTACTGGAAAACCAGTTCGCACGAGGAAAAGAGAAAACCTAAAGATTCTGGAGGAGGAGCATGAAGATCCTACTTCTATACCTTGTCAAATTTTAATAAAAAAGAACCTTAAAATTTGTAAAACGACCCCATGTCACATTCCAAAGCATTTTTTTGGTATATTACGTCCTCCCTCCCTTCCCAACTAAAAACTAATAGGAAACCATTAGATAAAACTATAACTATAAGAAATTTTTATATATATATACTAGATTCACATGTTAAAAATTAATTTCATCCCTAAAATTGGAATAGTACTAATCCAAAGGTGAACATAACATAAGCATGGGATTAAATAACGTACTTGCCATGGGTGACAAATAACTCTTTCATTTTGACGCGAGGTTTCATATGTCATTTGTTTGTGGTTTCAAAATGGCGTCCAGATTTTGAATGTGCAAGGAAAAAGTCAATGCGTTTGAAATTGCAGCAGAAAACCCAAAGACCAGAAAAGCTACAATCAGTTGTACCTAATTGTATTATCAAACTTACAATATCCATAACTGTAATGTGCCTGTTAAACCAGGACAGACTAATGTGTCTTCATTTCCATCGATGTAAAGTCGGCGAAAACGCGTTAGCAAACAATTCTTGGCATCTTAAGCTTTTTAAACTTTTCCGGTTTAAGCTTGAGACGAGTTTCGTCAGTTTCATTCTTAAGGGACAATTTATCAACATATTCTGTTGAAGTTATCGAGATTTTTTTGTACTTGGTCTAAGTTTTAACTGATCTCATTCAAAACGTTGCGCCTTCTGCGCTGGCGGCTTTGTTCATTAATTCATTCAATCGAGCATGAAGTTTTGACAGCTCATCAAAATTTGCAACATTTTATGAACAAAAACTTTACTTATGAAAATTAAGAAATTTTAAAGAGAGTTTTAAGCTTTTTAAATCCAACGTGTTTCTCGATTAATACTGATAATATTACAACAAATGACAAGTACTTTTAAATCGTAAGCCATAAACTGTCTGCCATGCCCATGGTATTTTAAAACTAAAAGCTCGGGGAAATTATCAGAACTTTCAGTTTGACAATACCGGCGCATGAAGTTATTTCCCAGTTTTACTCGTGATTTACTTAAAACTATCCCAAGCCTAGGAAAATATATACGGATTTGAGATTTTCATTTATGTTCAACAAAAAATAAAATAATTTTAAAACAACTATTAATTCATTTCCAATCTTTTGTGGACGTGACTTTGAATAAAAAAAATGAAAATTGAAGATCCCAGTGGCAGTGAAGAATAAACTAGCCGTAGAAGTAAAAGTCATGCCAAAAATTGCATTATGTGTTTATGGAGGATTTAAAGAAGCGACTCGACAATATTTACCTCAGTTCAATGGTGCAACACCTAATGGCGGTTGGATGGTTATCGGAGGATTGGTTGGCAAAGGGACTCTTGCCACATACCGAATCTCGTCCCGCGTCATGGTGGCTAGTTTACAGTACCAATGAAAATAAATCATCTTGAACCAATTTAAAAGTTAAAGGAGTTATATGCAAGTATCTTCGATTCCCATTTTTGACAAGTAGTTTTTCTAAATACGCATGTGAGCATGTTCTAATGTCACAAAATGACAAATGGTTTTAGATTGGGCTAACCCAAAATCATGAGCAAAAAGTGTAATTGAAATACTTACTATATGCCCGCAATCGGATGATTATTGTACGTGGCTTGGGCACTGGATGAGCTTGTAGCGCATTCTGCCCAAGCCACTCTTTTTCCAACTGGAGCTTTTCCTGAAGGTGAGCTGACGTTGGCATGTTGAAGCTCAAGGACAAGATGCAACAAAAAAGGCAAGATACCTCCTGTTGCTCACCGGTGCGGCCCGTGCATGCCCAGATCAATCTTGTCATGTTTACTGATTAACTGTGTAAATTTCTATTCCACTGAGTTTCATGTTACAAATGATTTAAACTGATTTTTCCCCCTGATGGCTATATGTGATTAAGAAATTGCAATAAAAACACTTGTATCTTTTCAATTTTAGTGTTTCTTTTCAGCAAAGTAGCCTTAAGAGTTTGAAAAGTGATACGAAGTACATCGAAAACTATTTGTCGCCATTTAATTTTAAATGTTGTTAGAAATGTATTCTGAAAAAGTGTTTGTCAACGAGACGCAGTATCGAAATAAATATAAAAATTATCATGTGGAACATTGGTTATTTCTTTTGATAATGTGGTGGCTCCTAAAGGAGCCTTTTTTTCTGAAAAATCAGAAGGCCGTCGTCGATTTCGTAAATTGAACATGCAGTTGTTCCAAACGACGAACTGGCAGAGCTTCTCCATCCTCACCAAAAAAAGAAGGGGCTTTAGCTAGTAAGGGCTTCAGCAAAATGGGAAAATCGATTCGTCTTTCAATTCGACTTTGACTGACGATTTTGACAAAGCAGGACTCAAGTCCGGCTCGTTCAAAATCCTCCTTCGAGTCGAGAAGAAAGACTTGCTGAGGGCCCTTTCACTAAAACAAGGGAAAAGAGCGCGGACAACATCGTGACGAATAATAATCTTTCCACGAGAATTGACCCACTCCAAACAGATTACAGCTCGTTTTGCTTCGCAAAGTCTTGGATGCTGTTGTTTGTTCATTTATTCAAAAAGGGCAATTTAAGAAAAAAATGTCGATCGAGAGCTACACGACTTTAATTTACTTCGTACGTAACTTGAGCCAACGTATTGTGAAACCAGAAGAATATAATATCATTGACCGGAACTATCACCACAAAGAATGGGACATTCAGATTTTCAAGGATTTATTCAATAGTAAAGCAATGCATTGAGAATAGCTTCAGTTTAGCAAGATGGCTTCCAGCAGGGTAAGTGTGTAGCTTTTAAAACATCTACTTTTAAAATGCTTGTGTTTGGAATTTTCGATCAGGTTTTAAAAAAACAAAATTCCGTTTTTGTTAATTTGGTAAGGAAAACATCTTTTGACTTGGATTTTCAGACAATTATATCTTTGCCCCTTGAAACTTTGCTTGAAAGTATAAGACGCGAACCTCTGCCTGAAGTGCTGCACAGACATCGCCTGAGAGATTTTGAAATACGGGCGGACTTGTGCCATGTGAGTATTTTTTTCAAAAAAAAATTCAAAGTTATGACTGAAATGGGAATGATGTTTTAAAAATTGATTTAATCAGCAAATAAAAACAGTTTTCTCTTCCATTGCAGATACTAGTAATAATTTTCCAGCACGTGGCTGACAACCACGCGATTACGAGACAGACGGTTCGTAGAATAAGGGAAAGAGGAAGAATGATCTGTGTGATAACACCAACGCCTATAATGAGGCCAGTGTTTGGGACTCGACCCATCACCGTGCCGCAATTAGAGTAAGTTTCACAGAATGTTTTTGAAATCTCCACCATCATTGGTGAGTTGCTTTTACGATGCTCGTTTAAGCTTAATGCGTTTATATTTTGAAAGGTCTCAACTTTTTTCAAATTCTTTTCAGGATGATCGTCCAAAGGCATCTTATCAGTCTAATACACCGCAGAGTGCGTTGATGAGCTGCTGTACAATAGAGCGATTTCAAGAAAATGTAAAAATTAAACTGTATAAGTTATGTGATATGCAGAAAAAATTTCTTTATACGGAGAGAGAAAATAAAAACTTTTCAATGTTTGTAAACGGTGTGCAGTTTGATTTGATCTGATTATAGTATCATTACTGTTTACTTAACTAATCAAATTGCTAGACATTAGGGATTTATAACTGATATTTAAGAGCATTGGTTATTTTCTTTTGATAGTGTGGTGGCTCCTAAAAGAGCCGTTTTGTTTATCAGAGGGTAATCAGAGGGCCCTTGTTGATTTAGTAAACTGGATTCGTAGACGTTCTAAGCGACGGACTGGGACTTCCTTTCCATCCTCGTCAAAGAAGGAAGGGGCTTTAGTTAAAAGGGTTTCAGCAAAATTGGGAAATCAATGCGTCTTTCAACTCGACTTCGACTGACAATTTTGAGAAAGCACGACTCAAGTCCGGCCCTTTCAAAATCCTCCTTCGAAGTCGAGTGGAAGGACTTGCTGATCGCCTTTTTGCTAAAACAAGGGAAAAGAGCACGCAAGACATCGTGACGAATGCAGATCGTTGTATCCGTCATTAGTGCGCTCTTTAATCCTTGTTCTAGTACCAGCTGCAGCCTCTCCCTGGCGTCTTGTAGGAGAGATGGATGCACATCGGGTCGGCTGAACTGTTCTCTCAGTGACGCTGGTATGTGGTTTGCAGGCTCCCAACTGCTGGTATGTGCAGGCCAATCTAACCATCTGACAAAAAACTCAGTTTTTCCAGCTTTAACTCGTTTGCAGATTAGTCGCTCGACAATATATTTGTCTGGTAGTACATCTCGTATTACAGTAACTCGCTTTGATGGCAGTGAGGGGTACTTGGCATAGTGACCGGGTTCGAATTTTCTCTTTCTCGTTTCCATGGTTTGGTGAATAACTATTTCTGATGTAGCTGTTTGGTCATACACAGATATTTATACTGTCAACAACAGAGGGCCGGATCGAAATCCACGAATCATATTGTTGAACGGATTCCTTTCAAAAAGTTGACCAATCCGCGTAGAGTACAAAATTTCAGTTAGAATAAATTATAATATAAATAGACTTGGAAGCGTTAATAAAAACTGTATGTTGTTCGATGCGTATCACGGGTTTGTTAGGTGCATTACTGCACTAAAAATATATTCGATGCTAAAGGTTTTCTGACTTGAAGAGGCTTTTATGCTTTACGCATCGTGTGTTCCGTTGTTAAAAAGTTAATGCGAAATGAAAAAAAGGTCATTTAACATAAAAAATTTTCTTAAGGTTTTGTTATATGCATTATCACACTAAGTAAGAAAAGGTTTTCGATGCAAAAAGTTTTCTAAAAAGATTTTTATGTGTGTCTTGCCTCCAGTTGTTAAAAGTTAATGGAAGATTTTTTTGTCGGTTCGCAATGCGAAATCAAAAAGGGTATTCAACGCTCCACGTTGCGAGTGAAACACTCGCATATGCGAGTGAATTTTGGTTGTGGCTACTGAAATACTTAAAACACTTATGTACT
>JAODFW021221754.1:0-15489 GCA_027575235.2 Palythoa mutuki | reverse complement strand
CGCAGTAGCTTCTTCAATATATGAAGAACAAAAACGTGTCTGCGTTTTTTGTTTTTCGAAAAACTTTTTGTTTTAGACCAAATTTTGTACGGTCTCTAGACTTTTTTTTAACCGCCTATTTCGAAAAAGAGCGAAAACATTTCTCTGTGTTCTTTTAGTACTGTTGTTATGGAAACTGGCGGATTGATTAAATCATTAGATATCAACAATCGCTGGGACTGGTAACTTTTGAAAGGCGATTTTTTCGCTTATCTCCTGAAAACATACAAAATCTAAAGATTCATTTTAATTGAAAGTGTTTAATATAGTTTGAAAGCGTGTTCTATAAGCTTTAATTTGATATATGGGTTTAGGTATCTACGGGTTAAAACAGATGCGCTGTATCGTTTTAACGCAAAATACCCCTGACGGTATACGGTAACCTTAATTATATGCTGAAAACCAAAGGCCCGAGTTGTTCCGTTGCTGTTGTTTGTCAGCACGCTGAAGTTTTCGAGATAACGGTAATCCCAAATGTCAAGCGCATTTCCACGAAGAACCATTGAGTCGAAGTTTAAAATTATAGTTTTCATTCAAGAGTAATGTGTCTGGTACCGTACTTGGACATGTTCAGTAGAGCAGTTTAATGTTCAATGAAAATGGATTTCTTTGAACGAGTTTATTGACTCGGCCGTTCCGTCACCAGTAATTCAATAAACTTTTATAAGCACTTATTCTCCCACTACAGAAAAAACCCGCAAGTAAGAACCTAATTTTTAAGAACCAGTTAGGCTAAAATTTGCCAGTTAGGCCAAAGTGCGACGATTATTACAAAGTGCGACAGTACAATCGTGTGAGAGATTGGTTAAGGGCTGTAAAACTTCAAATGATTGGCTACCAAACATGTCATGTTTGCACCAATTAGAACATTTTTTTTTCTCACGTGTCCACGCTTAGGTGAAAACGACGGTATTATTCATGCCACAGATTTAAAGTCATCTGTTCCTGATGTAACACCTTGAAATAAACAGCAAAATACAAAAAAGCTAGCAGGCTAAATCCTTTTACGAGCCTAAGTGTCCCATTGCAACCGGTGCTTATCTTTTGACTCTCCCTGGACGGGACACTAATCCATCGCAGGTTAGACCCCAGCAGAAGCTGGTACTCGTTTTACCGACCACGGGAGGATGGAAAGCTGAGTCAACTTTGGCGGAGCAGAAGATCACACAAATTTTCAAGACTCGACTGAGCCGGGGATTGAACCTGGAACCTGCTTGTGGTTGTTTAGCAGAGATCTTACCACTGCGCCAACCACGCCGCCTCAAAGGACTCACAAAATTGTGCCTCACTCCCCACCGTCATTTTGCAATACTGATGATATTTTACCCTCCCTCCCCCACAAGGGTGAAACACGTCGCTTTCCGGAGAATATTTAAATCTTCGTACGCAACAGTTGAATGATTTTGAACTCTCGCGCCATGTGGTCCTTTGTTTCGACATGAATAGAGACTTTGACATGACTTTGACAGGGAATTCCAAATATGGACTTTTCGATCAGATAACCACAAAGAAAGCGCTAATTTCGTTAAACAAAATTGCAACCCCATTCTGTGATACGATACACGTGCACACGATTGCAAATTTAACGTCATCGATGTTTAAAAGTGCGTGTAATGTATTCGAAGTGAGAGGTCGGATGGAAAACTCTTTATATTGACTATAAAGGATAGTAAATGTCACAGTTGTCATACTAAACGTCAATAAGGACACCGAATTAGTACGACAACATGCGGTGCAAAAGACGTCCTAAAGCTTATCAGTTTTATTGAACATGGAGGCTCCTATTTATGGGCTTCCAAAGCAACGAAGTCTGTTTGTTTTGGGTGGAATTTTTACTTTTTTTCGTAAAGTAAAGAAATGGGTCAAGTTGTTCAAAGCCTGGTTAATTTTAGCCCTGGGAAAACCAAAAATGAAAAGAGTATTTTTGTCTCCAAGGACAAATTTATCCCGGCTGGATATAAAATACTGTTCAGGCTTTCAAAGGAAACAAAGTCGCAAAATTGCGCTCAATCTGTCTCTACAAGGTTGGAAAAAGGGTTGGGTACTAAGTAGTGCTAATCTGTTTTTCAACAATTAGGCCTAGGTTTTTAACGGAAGTCTATATTATCGTTTTTAGAAAGAGTGTGTTATAAAAACGTAATCAAACTGTGTTTCTTTGGCTTCCTTTACAGTTCTTCCATGCAAATTTCGATCGCTCGAGCTTGATAAAGAATATGTTTTTCGAACCATTTGTTGCTAAACATATACGATTTCTTCCCAAGTCCTCCTACCAAGCTGTTTGTTTGAGGATTGAGATCTTTGGAACAAAACAAACCACTGGTAAGATTTTTTATAAAATAACCAAAATAGTACGTGTGCTGTGATTGGTTAAATAACTGTGGTTTATTGTGCCGGTAAACCACAGCTAGAAGCGACGTTTCCAAACATACCCGCAAAACTCGAAGAAATTCAAGATTTTAAAAGGAGGCTCAGAAAATGTAGCTCGGCAGCAGCGTGAGAGCAAAGAAAAAGACTAATCTTAGCTACACATATAAAATTCGACTATAAATAAAATTTATGTATGTACGTAAGTAAGAGACGATTTACAAAAATGCAAACTGAACAACCACAAAATACTATCGAAACATCTCAAGTAAAACAAACCAAAAATGCAACACAGTGGGCCGTAGGTGTTTATACAGCTTTTTCGAGATAATAAAAGTCTACTTTCATTCAAAATTACCTTGTGGTAAAAGTCTGGTCTCACAAATCATGAATTCATGGCAATTTATGGTTACCGCAACGAGTCGAGCCGGCAAAGTTATCACAACATGCCATCCGCTCAACATCTTCGTAAATGCAGCAATTACCTTTCCGTGGCACTTGGTGATGACAAGCGCCAGTCAACTTTAGATGAGCCACCGAGTAATAAAATAAGGCCTTCACTACAACAGCTGCAAGTTCCATCCATTATTTTCGGTCATTTCTCAACAGAACAGCAACAGCCACATGTTTTCTTCATGTCAAATTGGAAATGTCAACCGACATCTATACGCTTACAAGCCATGAACGTGTAACCCCGGAACAATGATTTTAGGCCATTTCTTTTTGACAGAAAACTTTACCGTCTACAGAGATTGTAAATTTTGTTGAGTGAATTGTTATTTCTGTTGCTACGAAAACGTTCTGCCAGTTTGATCGCGATTCGGTTTGAACAGGGAGCTGGGAGATGGGATTTGGTTTGTACAATCATTTTGATTGGTCGTTTTGCTTGAGTTGACGAATCTCGGGAGAATCGAGATTTTGATCGAATTGAAAGAAATTTCACTTGCATTAGTTCCGAGCTTATTTTAAAGTTATTTCATGTTCATGTATTTTCGGATGCATTTTTTAAAAAAAAACTATGATTAACTTTGTATTAAACTTCGAAAGGCATTCAAATCAAAATTTTGTCCGGTTTAATTCGAAAATTTAGAGGTTTCAATCCAGTACTTCTTTGTGTAGTGTATTCAAATTGAATAATAAAAATGTTATTGCCTAGTGCGGTATTGAAATTTCTAGTTCATTGTCAGTGAACTCGTGCAGGTAAATTCCTAATAATTCACTAGTAATGAGTGCGTTAATCTCTGAACCTATATATCAGGCTATTAAATCTAAAAAAGTGCTTCTCAGCTCTCAAAAATCTTTAATTACCTTGACAGGTTTTTCCGTCGCCAGAAAATCCAAGATTGCATGTGCATTCCCCGGTACCGTTGACGATCTTGCATTGCGCATTTATGTCACAGTCGCACACAACTCCTGCAGAAGAATGTCAACAATGTTGATATAACAAATTACCTGGTTGTCATATTGGATCCAATTCACCACAATTGTTATAACAAAACGTGCTCATCTACAACGAACTTTACCTGTTTCTCGAGTCTTTGCATCCAACTTTGGACAAAAATACAATCTAGATACGATTTTAGCCTTTTCGTGTTCCCTAATATAGATTTGAAATAACACTCGTTCTGATTGGTTAAAAGCCGTTCTTTACATAAAGTATGCAATGATTTGTGAAAGCTATGTGTTTTGTATAACATTTTGTCAAAAGTTATATTCGAGTTTCATTAACTTTATGGAAACACGGCAAAATGTCTGTTTCTTCAATAAGTGATAGTTACCGTGACAACTATTACTTTTTTTCAAGGAAAACAAAATGGCGTTAAAGGGGCGCGAATTTCCTCACTTCCAGTTGCATTTTAAATGAGAAAGCGAAAGAGATGTTGTCAAAGTATACATTCGATTTTGATTTAGAATACTTTTGAAGATAATGTAATTTATAATTGTTGTGAAATTTGTATTCATACGTTGTTTACACGCACAAACCAGCTATGCCTCCTTTTCTTAACAAAGTTAGAAATAAATGTGTATTTACTCCTTTTCTTACGTTTCTCGTGTCCTTGTGACTCAGTTCCGCGTGCTTTATTACTGTATGGAGTATGGTGTGACTGTTCTCTTTCCTAACAATGAGAGAGTACTTCATGGAATAGGAATTTTGAATCAATTACTTACGAGTGCAGTTAACCTTTCCATCGCCAATAAATCCTTCATTGCATTCACAGTCGTAAGAACCAATCGAATTAATACATTTAGCATTCTCAACACATTTGTCAGTGTTCTCTTTGCATTCGTCGCGATCTTGAAAAAAAATTACACAAGTTAGACCAACACGACATTGAATAAAAGAGTATTTTTAACTTTCTAGGAATAACGTTAATCTCTATCTGCAAACTAACCTTTTCTAAATTATTTTTATTTTGAAAGTCACCAAAATTAACGGTTATAAGTTAAAGAAGTGCTCGAATTTTTTTTAAAGGTCACCTTTTTGCTCATCCATAAACACTTGAGTTGATTTTGTGTCAAAAAAAGAGAGAAAAACGGAATTTAAATAGAGCCAGCCAGAGGTGCAACCGGCAAATAAGCAATATTCGTGTCTTTCTCTGACCACCAGAAAAATTCAAAGCGTGGCTACACGTATGACGCCAACTGCCCTGAGGCTTTTCCAAAGCTACTGTACAAAAATTTAACAATACTTTATCAAATCCGCTTTATTTAATGAAATAAACTTTGGCGGTCGCTGTAAAACGTTTACGTAAGTTAAAGTACGTGCGTAAGAACGTACAAACGAACGTGAGAACGCATATACATTAAATTTCTGAAAACATTTAGTAAACAATTGAGGAGATTGAGTGAGTGAGTGAGCGAGTGGGTGAGCGATTGAGCGATAGAGGTAGCATGATGGAAGATTAAGCAAAAATGCAGAAGTCGCTTTTCTTAAACACGAAAAAAGATAAGTAAAAAGTATAAGTACGCAGTATATAAGAATGTCATCACGTATAATATAATCTCTACTTTCTCAATTTTACGTCAAAATAATCAATAAAAGAAAACTCAACTCATAAAAGAGAGAGCTGCTTTAAAAGCGTTCTTTATCGTGCGCAATCATTTTACTAATGAATATTATGTAAGTATCAGTTAAATACTTTAAATTCATACTTTTCGATTAAATACCTATAGATTTATCCACAGCGAAAACGTGTTATTTTCACATTTTCTTTCCACATCTATACCTGTGACCAATGGTAACACATGTTTAACTTTATGTTAAACAAAACATTACATGGGCGCTTGAAGATACGAGCTTCACCTTCTTGTGTTATAACCTTCTGACAAGTTACCTGCATTCACTTATAAGGGAACTCTTGGACAGTTGCGGGTAAAACTTGTATCTCACATGTGACGAGAAAAGTTATATTCTGGTGATAAAAATGATATCTCCCGGCAACAAAATATAATCGTTTATATATTTTTGATATCCCCACATGCAAAAAGAAGAGTCTTTTGTAACTCTACAGTTGAATAAAAAGAGCTTTGAAAACCAGTATAGACTTTTCATAAGTAGTTATATACTAAGTGAAATATCGAAAACTACTTAGAGGTATGAATTTCACCTTGTAGTGCAGAAAATTTATTGCTCAACACTCCAAGACTTAATTCGTACCTAAACGATCTATTTTTTTTTCATTAACTATTATAATAAATTTTCTATAGATAATGTGGCTTTGCTTTCAAACACGTCAATGGTGCTTGCAGACAGCACTCAAAACCTTACCAACACACTCAAGGCCTAAAAGTACAAAACCAGGCTGACAGGTTGTAGGTGTTTCAGAGGTTGTCTTGACGGGAGTTTCAACCGATGTAGTCGGAGTAACAGTAACCACAACAGTTGTCTCAATCCGTTTTGTGGTGGTTTTCTCAAAGGTAGTAGCGCTCGCCTCCGGTTGAGTAGAAGTAACTTCTGGGCTAGCTGGGCTAGTGGTGGTTTCCTCAGGTGAAGTAGTAGTCACTTCCGGTTTAGTAGTAGTAACTTCTAGACTAGTGGTGGTTTCCTCAGGTGTAGTAGTAGTCACTTCTGGTTGAGTAGTAGTAACTTCTGAGCTAGTGGTGGTTTCCTCAGGTGTAGTAGTAGTCACTTCCGGTTGAGTAGTAGTAACTTCTGGGCTTGTGGTGGTTTCCTCAGGAATCGTAGTAGTCATCTTCGGTTGAGTAGTAGTAACTTCTGGACTAGTCGTGGTTTCCTCAGGTGTAGTGGTGGTTTCCTCAGGTATAGTTGCAGTCACCTCAGGTTGGGTAGCAGTAACTGGGCCAGTGGTGGTTTCTTCAGGAGTAGTGGCAGTAACCTCAGGTTGAGTAGTAGTCACTTTGTGAGCCATGGTAGTCTCCTCTGGGCTTGTAGTAATCACCTCAGGCTGAGTAGTAGTCACTTCGGGAGTACTGGCGGTCTTCTCAAAAGTAGTCGTAGTTGCCTGTGTAGTTTTGTTATGAACTTGACCATCCACTGATGTCGTCGGCTTAAACGCCTCGACAATTGGTGTATCAACAGATTCAGTGGTTGTCCCTACTGTCGAAATAACATACTTTGTGGTCTCTGCAGGTCTAGTTGCAGTCACCTCTGGTTGAGTAGTGGTAACTTCTAGACTAGTGGTAGTTTCCTCAGGCGTAGTAGTAGTTGCCTCCGGTTGAGTAGCAGTAGTAACTTCTGGGCTAGTGGTGGTTTCATCAGGAGTAGTAGTGGTCACCTCCGGTTGAGTAGTAGTAACTTCTGGACTAGTGGTGGTTTCCTCAAGTGTAGTAGTAGTCACCTCCGGATGAGTGGTAGTTACTTCTGAACTAGTGGTGGTTTCCTCAGGCGTAGTAGTAGTCACCTCCGGTTCAGTAGTAGTAACTTCTGCACTAGTGGTAGTTTCCTCAGGTGTAGTAGTAGTCGCCTCGGGTTGAGTAGTAGTAGCGTCTGGACTAGTGGTAGTTTCCTCAGGTGTAGTAGTAGTCACCTCGGGTTGAGTAGTAGTAACTTCTGGAATAGTGGTGGTTTCCTCAGGTGTAGTAGTAGTCACCTCGGGTTGAGTAGTAGTAACTTCTGGACTAGTGGTGGTTTCCTCAGGTGTAGTCGTAGTCACCTCGGGTTGAGTAGTAGTAACTTCTGGGCTAATGGTGGTTTCCTCAGGTGTAGTAGCAGTCACCTCCGGTTGAGTAGTAATAACTTCTAGACTAGTGGTGGTTTCCTCAGATGTAGTAGTAGTCACCTCCGGTTGAGTAGTAATAACTTCTGGACTAGTGGTAGTTTCCTCAGGTGTAGTAGTAGTCGCCTCCGGTTGAGTAGTAGTAACGTCTGGGCTAGTGGTAGTTTCCTCAGGTGTAGTAGTAGTCACCCCCGGTTGAGTAGTAGTAACTTCTGGACTAGTGGTGGTTTCCTCATGTGTAGTAGTAGTCGTCTCGGCTTGAGTAGTAGTAACTTCTGGACTAGTGGTGGTTTCCTCAGGTGTAGTAGTAGTCGCCTCGGGTTGAGTGGTAGTAACTTCTGGACTAGTGGTGGTTTCCGCAGGTGTAGTAGTAGTCGCCTCGGCTTGAGTAGTAGTAACTTCTGGGCTAGTGGTGGTTTCCTCAGGTGTAGTAGTAGTCGCCCCCGGTTGAGTAGTAATAACGTCTGGGCTAGTGGTGGTTTCCTCAGGTGTAGTAGTAGTCCCCTCGGGTTGAGTAGTAGTAACTTCTGGACTAGTGGTAGTTTCCACAGGTGTAGTAGTAGTCGCCTCGGGTTGAGTAGTAGTAACTTCTGGACTAGTGGTGGTTTCCTCAGGTGTAGTAGTAGTCGCCCCCGGTTGAGTAGCAGTAACCTCTGGACTAGTGGTGGTTTCCTCAGGTGTAGTAGTAGTCGCCTCGGGTTGAGTAGTAGTAACTTCTGGACTAGTGGTGGTTTCCTCGGGTGTAGTAGTTGTCGCCTCGGGTTGAGTAGTAGTAACTTCTGGACTAGTGGTAGTTTCCTCAGGTGTAGTAGTAGTCACCTCCGGTAGAGTAGTAGTAACTTTTGGACTAGTGGTGGTTTCTTCAGGAGTAGTGGCAGTAACCTCAGGTTGAGTAGTAGTCACTTCGGGAGTACTGGCGGTCTTATCAAAAGTAGTCGTAGTTGCCTGTGTAGTTTTGTTATGAACTTGACCATCCACTGATGTCGTCGGCTTAAACGTCTCGACAATTGATGTATCAACAAATTCAGTGGTTGTCCCTTTTGTCGAAATAACATACTTTGTGGTCTCTGCAGGTCTAGTTGCAGTCACCTCTGGTCGAGTAGTGGTAACGTCTGGCCTAGTGGTGCTTACCTCAGGTGTGGTGGTGGTTTTCTTATGCGTAGTAGTCGTCACATCAGGTTGAGTAGTAGTCATTTCAGGGCTAGTGGTGGCTTCCTCAGGTGTGGTGGCAGTAACCTCAGGTTGAGTAGCAGTCATTTCTGGGCTAGTGGTGGTTTCCTCAGGTGTGGTGGCAGTCACCTCCGGTTGAGTAGCAGTCACTTCTGGGCTAGTGGTGGTTTCCTCAGGTGTTGTGGCAGTCACCTCCGGTTGAGTAGTAGTAACTTCTGGACTAGTTGCGGTTCCCTCAGGTGTGGTAGCAGTCACCTCAGGTTGTGTAGCAGTCACTTCTGGGCTAGTGGTGGTTTCCTCAGGTGTGGTGGCAGTCACCTCAGGTTGATTGGCAGTCACTTCTGGGCTAGTGGTGGTTTCCTCAGGTGTAGTAGTAGTCACCTCAGGTTGAGTAGCAGTCACTTCTGGGCTAGTGGTGGTTTCCTCAGGTGTAGTAGTAGTCACCTCCAGTTGGGTAGCAGTCACTTCCTGGCTGGTGGTAGTTTTCTCAGTTGTAGTGGTAGTCATCTTAGGTTGAGTAGCAGTCATTTCGGGTCTAGTTGTTGTTTCTTCAAATGTAGTGCTAGTCATCTCAGGTTGAGTAGCAGTCACTTCGGGACCAGTTGTAGTTTTTTCAGGTGAAGTTGTAGTCATCTCCGGTGTAGTAGTAGTAACGCTGGGTTCAGTGATTGTTTTGTGAGGTTGGGTAGTTGGTTGAGTTGGTGCTGTTGCTGAATCTGCGAAAACAGTAAACACAGTTTTGTAAGTTCGCACATAGTCTAATATAATGAAGTGCAAATACACGAAGGAAAAAGAAATTTGTACGTGAGTTTAAATTGTGTTATTTAAATATTATTTGGTTATTTTTGTTATTACTTCAGAGTATAAGTAACAGGGGAGGAATGAGTATTTGTTGTGTTCGAAATTTGCAGTGCATGTTTGCGACATTTTGGTACACTTAGAAATTCCTCGTGCATTTTAGTAGCCTAAACCGCATTGTTTCTAGAAATTTTGGTAAAAACGTTTGAGAGCTCAAATTGAGATTATGAGATTTTTTAAATGTCATACAGGTATTAGCATGAATAAAGAGATGCTACAAGGGAATGTGTACGTTATTCGCTACCTTTTGTCATTATAAATCAGGGTCGGCCAGGGGAGGTAGTGGTATACCAGTATACCCGAAAAAATTCGCCAAAATACGAAAATTCCTTTCAATGTGCCCAACATTAATCGAAGCGTTGTATAATGTATAGCCGGAATTAGTAAATAGTGAAGCAAACGACTGATATACCGGATACCCGACTTAAAAAGCCCATGTATACCCAAAAACCCTGGTCGACCCTGATAAGTAATAAATAAATTTTTCAAGTATGAAATTTGATTGCCTTTTATTATACAGAACTAAATTTTGCTCCTCCCTGTTACTTATTCTGGAGTGCTTTACCCTTAATCAACACGGTGATGGATCAAACGACGTAACCCATTTTAAATTATTCATGCAATTTTTGGCGATATTAACTTTGGACAGCAGTTTTTTTACTGATGTTTCCGTGTAACATGCAATGGTTATTAACTAAGCAAGCTTTAAACTTTTCATTTAATATTAGACGTCTTGATAACTTTGTTTACTTTTTACATTAGCGTCTTAAATTTTTCAGTTTCCATGGCATCTTAACAGCGGCTGGTAGTTTTCCGAATTCTGTAGATTTTGCGACCATACCTTGATCTTGTCCAGTAGGTGATCTTCCGATTTGGAAAATATTCGTGTGTTGATGTTGATCATTATAGGTCTTCACAAAATACGTTCAACCATTGAACGCTTATCGAAGTTCGTTTTCGCCAGTTTTCCAAATAGAAAACTCTAAAAAATGTTAGTGTACAGTAATATTACATGGAGGTTCATGCAGAAGTTCCATAAGACAGGTAACACTTGTCAAGGTGCTATTAGTTAAAAGAAAAGTAAACAGTGAATCATAATACGATAAAACTATAAAACTTTTGCGCCACTATTGGTTTCCCAATCTTGTTTCAAAGTGCAGTTAGCAATAATATATCCCAATATATCTTTCTGGAGAAAAACTGATGGAAGCCAAAAGGTTCCCATCTCATTTGAATTTTTAAGCGCAAAACAAGAAAACGCGAGTCATAACTTAACCTTCGTTTTATACACAAGTAGAATATACTATACATCGTTTGATTGAGGTGATTATTTGTTGCATTACCTGTACAGTTCTTTCCGTCGCCAGTAAAACCAGCTTTACAGGTACAAAGATAGGAACCATCAAAGTTAGCACAGACTGCGTTCACATCACAATCTGAGGACCCTTCGATACATTCATTGACATCTGTTCAAAATAAATTGAAAAAATATTACAATTTTTGGGGCAATACCCTAAAATAAGGCTAAAATAAGCTTCATTGGATTTAAAGTGCTCGAAACTCATTTTCTAGCACTAGTTATTGGGCTAGTGAGTACAAAAAAGTACTAGCCTATAAGTGGGCTAGCGGCCAGTAGGTCCAATTTTTACTAGCCCAGCATCAAATTTTACCAGTCCCAGACTAGTGGACTACCGCCAGTTTTGAGCCATGATTTCCTTCTTTGGTAACAACCAGCTCGTTTGTTAGCTGTGTCGTACTGATGAAGCCCATTCCAATAAGGTTAAATCGTAGACCCGATGTATTTTTAGGTAGACTTATACTACTTGCGTGCTCTTAGAGGCTATGAACTTCCATGACTACGCGTGTGTATGTTGAGGACTTGTGATTTTAGTTCTCTTTGAAAAATCCAAAAGTGTTATTGTTAAATTTTAATCGACTCGAGCCATGGGATGGCTCTCATAGTACGAGCTGGTTAGCGATAGCAATGGCCGGTAATGCCAAGCCTTATCGAGGCGATGCGATCTGTAATGCGCGGTAGGTCCCCATAGAGAACGATGCTGGGAACATGGTCACGCCAATTGATGTTTAGAACAAACCGGAGCATCCTAGTATATGTTCCATCTAGAGACTTCTCCATCGATGTCTTGAGTGACCAGAACTCAGTACCGTACAGCAGAATGGACTCCACTGTCGCGGGGAAGAACCTGATCTTGTGTTTTCCTGACCTCCATATCACAGACATCCCATTAAGCGCTTACCAAGCCATTGCCTTTCGCACCTTTAGGTCTTTGTTTGTGTTTTTCATCCAAGAGCCTAAGTATTTGAAGTCGTCAACAGTCTCCAGGGGCAACCAACTCACTGTTTGAAGTGCTGCCAAATGCAAATTTATTAAGATTATTTCAATCTTCTTTGCGTTTGACACAAAACCAATTTCAAGACATTCCCTCTCCAACAGCGTCAGCAATGCTTGAGCCTGGGCAATGTCATCAGAAAGAATGACGTCGGCAAAGTCGAGGTCCGCTAGGGATTTTGCAGGACACCTGATCATGATTTTCGTGGAGACAGTGTGAATCCAAGCTAAGACTCCCTTCCATTAATGGCATTCCTCAGATGGTAGTCCAGCACGATGATGAACAGGTAAGGAGCTGGAGGACACCTGCGGTGATCTCAAACTCATCAGTATCACCATCTTCAGTCACGACCTCAGCGTGTGTACAAGGGTACATTGCCCTGATAGCGTTCCGAAGCCTTGGTTGGATGCCATTTCAAAAATCCTTAAAGCTGGTGAATAAAAGCCTTGTAATCGAATTTACACGGAGTGATTCCGAGAAGTTCAAAATTAACATCCAATCATAAATCGTAGTATCAAATTACACACACGGAGTTGGCGTGTGTCTATCAAAAATAACATCCAATCATGAATTGTTATATTAAATTAAAGTAAACACAAAATTGGCACGAGAACGCTAAAGTAACTACTTATCAATATTGATAATACATATAGAATGTTAATATTAGTTTTAAATTATATATTAAGAGATATTATAATATTTATATATCAAAGATATTTATATGCGGAGATATTAAGATATTTATATATCTTAAAAACTCAGCAATAGTAGACACATACACGTTTTAACGAGTTTTTTTAACTCTCAAGTGTCATGTACATTAACTTTAAAAATTATTATTATTATTATTATTATTATCATTATTACTATTATTATTATTATTATTATTATTATTATTATTATTATCATTTCTTTAATTAACAACATATATACTCTATCCTATTTCACAAAAGAAACTCTATATGATATAAAATCTAGATAAAAAATAGAACAAATTCATATAAAGGCCTAAGTATCTCGCCCTTCTCATTTAGATGAGATTGGGGAATACTTTAACTACCAAAATTTGCTAGTTAGAAGACACATCCTCATATCAACAGTCCAGATAATGCTTATCACTTATTTTATTATTATTATATTGTTATTATTATTACTATCATTATCATATCAGCTTATGCTCTGGCTGTTCTTATTACCGTAAATACTCCTGTTAGGCGAGTCATAACAAATGACCTAGGGCTAACAAGAGGACCTTCTTTCTTCTTCTTCCTCTTCTTGTTCTTCTTGTTCTTCTTGTTCTTCTTGTTCTACTTGTTCTTCTTGTTCTTCTTGTTCTTGTTCTTGTTCTTCTTAATTCTTCTTCTTATTATTATTACCGTTACTGTTGTTTAAAATTCGGACTTTGTTCACGTTAATTCTTTTGATTTTGCTATTAAGTTGTGAAACAAAAATTTGCAAAGTATTAGAGTACCTATTGGTTTAATAATATACGTGCAGAACACATGAAAATGTATTACATGTTTGTAAACAGTGAGAATAACAATAACAACTGAGTAATAATAACATTCACTTTCATGTTTGTAAACAGTAATGAGTAATGTTTTATCGTAATTCACATCTAAATTATTACAGTACCCACTGTTTTAATAATACGTGCAGAACACACTGAAAATGAAATAAGTGTTTATAAACAGTGAAAATAACAATGACAATAGTACTAACACGCATTGATTTTAAATAATAGTAACCTTGCTCTTGTTTTTTTTGCTCAAATCAAACTAATTTCAAAATTTTTCTTTATTGATACAAATTTAATGTATTTCCCCCTCACGTGGATTATGGAAGACTTAACATTTAGTTTTACCTTAAAATGACTCCACCAGGACCAAAAAAATTTTGTTACGAGATCCCCCGGTTCAGTAGCAAAATTACATTAAAAAATTGAAGAATATATTAAACAAAGTCAGAAATACAATCATAAAGTATATCAATTAAAGCAAGTGATAACCAAAGTTTGCGTGAGAAGAAAAGAAACAAGAGCAAAATAAATTGATAAACTGATAATAGGGACAAGATAAGAGCAAGAAGTGATACCCAACAAAGAAACCGAACGGACCATTTAAAATCGCCTGACATTACTATGCGTATTACGTAAAGCACCGAATTGTTTTAGTTTTATTGCTATATCGTCCGTTATTTATCATTTATGTTTTTAATTTTAAAATGTTTTTATGTTTCAGCCGTTTTGGCCATTTGTTGATAAGATAAGGCAGTCCCCGCTAATTGTGTCTGGTTATGTTCTTTGTAAGTTATGCGTGTGATTAATTTTTTTTATTCTTCCTTGCTAGTTTTCTACAGCTAGTTTCATTGAAATCAAGGCACCAATTAATTTTTCTGCGCATGTCCCAGTCATTTCGCTCGACCAGCTCTGCTATTTCTAAATGGCTGTTCTCTTTCTATACCGCAAACAATATCAAATTGATAATGAAATAAAAACTTGTAAATTTTATCAGAGCACAATAGTTGTTTTTGTTCCTTGTAGCTAAATTATCTTTTTACTCACGTTTCTGACAGCAAAGATATAGACAGTAAGTCAAAGAGTAAACAAAATGGCCGCAGGTCTTATGCAGTTTTAGCTTTCACTTGCCTGCGTAGTTGGTCAGCGGTCTTGTGATGAGTTGTTTGCAAGAGGAAAGACTGGGGAAAAGAGCAAATAATGGGCCTCGAGGGGGAGTTGAAAGAGGGGTCTTTCCCCTTCCCTGCAACGCAATTTTTTCCTAGCTCTCTATTATTGACAAGACCGCCAGCCGACGTAGGCTAAGCCTTTCATTGTTGGGTCAGTTTCTTTGTACCAAAAATTTTTCTGCCTGTCTGCACGTATTTACTGATTCATATTTTTCACACCAACGAGGACATGTTTTATCATTTTAATAAGGTATAGTGATTAAAAATAAATAATACTAAAGGAAGGCTTATGAATTGGTGCATTAAGAAACAAATCTAACATACTTTTCCAGAAATATCCTTGTCTATTCACCTCCACTTAGGTGAATAATTACTCATTATTCAATTTCAATTCAGGTGGATAGTGGAAGAATATCTACTCTAGCGCCGAAGGCGTGAGGTAGTCGATATTCATTAAGCCACTATCCACCGCGTGACGAAATCAGCTGATTTTACAACACGTTGTTCTGACAGATAGCCAACTTAATTCAAAATGTTGGTTTTTGAAATCTTTTAAAAACCCTTTGTTTTTAAAGCAAAGCTTACTCAAACACAATCCAAACAGTTGTTCAAGGATGATTTAAGTGAAATAGACAATTTTCGATATATTTTGGCGCGCGGTACTGGTAATACGAAACCGAGGGTCAGAGCTCAAGGGGAAAACCGCGGGAAAATTGCAGGTACGCGCGCCCCAAAATATCGGCTCCAACGTAAACATTTGCGCGCGCCCCTGCAATTAATTTTCACGCGGTTTTCCCCTTGAGCTCTGACCCTCGGTTTCGTGTTACCAGTACCGCGCGCCAAAA
>JAODFW021220783.1:0-15489 GCA_027575235.2 Palythoa mutuki | reverse complement strand
TCTAAACCTACTTGCAGCCATTTTCGCGCTCAACAAAAATAACACAATCTCGTCCCCAGTTTTTTTTCGGTTCAATAATTTTCAGCAGGCTGCACTTTTGACGTTATTGATTCAATATGATGAAGATTCTTACCTAATTTGGTGAACAGCAGCTGGTTATGGTGAATTATGCGTGTGGTTTTAACCAATCGGAAATGGGGAAATATTTTGAATGAATAATAAATGACTTTATTAATGAAAGCTTTGTTAAATACATTTTTGTAATATGCTGACCAAATTAGAAGTTATAGAAAAAGCTTTCCTGTCTCCTAAATTTGAGTCCAAAATGCACTCCTGTGAATAAAAATATATCTTTTTTAAAACTCAGTCAAGATGCAAAGAATAATGAAGGCAAACAACTTTTGCTGATTGCATGGTGCTAACTGCTCCAGGAATTCCTGGAAAACTCCTGGAATTTTGAAATTTTCTTCCAGGGCCCTGGAAAACTCTTGGAAAAACACATAATTTCTCTGTACTCCTGGAAAACTCCTGGAATTTTCCAGAAAAATTTTCAACAGTTTTATTAACAAACTAAAACCAGCAGAAGCATCTGACTCATGATTGTACTTTTTGCATTTTCTCAGTGTAGACTCAATTTCAGGATTTTTTTTCCTGTGGGTTTTGTTCATTTTGGTTCCATTTTACTTCAACCAGAAAGCTGAAGAACCACACGATTGTTTTGGTGGCATGGTTGGGTCCTGGTAAAAATATATTTTCTACCCTGGAAAACTCCTGGAATTTTGTTATCATTTGTCAGTGAGTACTATGTGAATGGGTAGCAGGGTTTTTTCTAAGTGATGGGTAAATTTCTTCTTTCTAAATAGATTCCGTTCAAGGCATCGTCGCAGTGGGCTGCCATATGATGTTGACAGATTTCGTGGAGACCAGTACATTCACATATCTGGTGGTGAAACACTGAGAGATTTGCTGGATGTTAGCTCGGGCAGTGGCTCAGGGTTGCCTTTACTGGTAAAGATTCTCATAAATTTTTTAAGATGTGTTTTAGTAATGGTAAATGGTATTTAAAAAATATATTATTATAAATTCCACACATCATTTATTACCTTATAGTAAATTAAAGCTCCATGAAATTAAGGTATTGGAAATTAATGCAACTCTAAATTAATGTGAATTTAATGGAAAATGACTTTCGAAATATAGAAAATTAACATGAAGGAGGAGGTAGAATTTCATGAAAAAAGAAATTAATGTGAGAAAGACTATGTTGATGATTCGAAGTCTATCTTGGCCGAAATCAAAGAAGAAGATATTAACATCACTTCTGACAGCGACAACGATGAGGATGAACTTGAGGGTAAATGAAAAGATGGAAAGCTTGTAGTTAATGTTTTTTAGGTGTCAAGAATATCTGGACAGGTTCCAAAAATGGGGTTGAAATACTAGAAATTAAGAGTGCAGAAATTAATGGTGTACTTAATTAATGTCACAGAAATTAGCACTCAACAAAATTAACGCAACTTAAATTAATGCAAATTTTAACGATTTGCATTAATTTCATGGAGCATTAATTACCTATAATAAGGTAGTTTATGAAAAAATCTTGAGCCGAGCAGGGAAATCTCACAGAACATTGACTCCAACAACAAAGGGTTAAATAAAAGAAGAAATCTGGATAATATCAGAACTGATTTATTGTTGAAGACTTTGATGAATATGTTTTAAATAAAGGAAATTTATGTGTGTTTACTAGGTTCAGCGAACCATTGCCAAGCAGGTAACTTTGATTCAGACAGTGGGGAAAGGGAGGTATGGCGAAGTCTGGAGAGCTTGCTGGAACGGTGAGGATGTGGCAGTCAAAATATTTCTATCATATTATGAACAGTCGTGGAATAGAGAGACTGAAATTTACCAGACTGTTCTGTTACGACATGAGAACATCCTTGGTTTTATAGCATCTGATATCACTGGGAGTGGCCAAGTCACGCAGATGTACTTGATTACAGAATATCATCCATATGGGTCCCTCTATGATTTTCTCAGAACTCACAAACTGGAAATGAAAGTTATGGCTCGGCTTGCATATTCAGCGTCAGCTGGACTTGCGCATTTGCATTCAGAAATTCTAGGAACACAAGGAAAGCCGCCAATTGCTCATCGAGACATCAAATCAAAAAATATTTTGGTCAAAGGGAATTTGACATGTTGTATTGGCGATTTTGGGCTGGCTGTCAAGTACGAGCCAGAAACTGAAGAGATTGACATTAAGCCAGACACAAGGGTGGGTACAAGGCGATATATGGCTCCTGAGGTGATTGACAACTCTCTGGATAGGTCGAACTTCACATCATTCAAAAAGGCAGATGTGTATTCATTTGGCCTAGTGCTTTGGGAAATTGCAAGGCGAGGAATATCAGCAGGTTTGTATCTGAAACATTTGAGAGTTTTGTCGAAAAGTAATAACAGGGACAGATTTATGTTAGGTTTTTGCAAGGGTGACAGGATATGCTCCATATGACTCAAAGAACAAACGATCAACATCAGACAAAACGGTTCAAACCTTTATCATTGTGACCACTATTACCTTTATTATTAAACTCCATGTTTCAACTTCATGCTGCAATAATGTTGTTCAGTCAGCTTTGAATTATCTTCCACCATTTTTACTGTTAAATCTTAATAAACTTAGTCCTGTAAATGGGTGCTGTTGCTATGTCAGCCAATCAACACATTGAATTTAATATCACATTCAGACAACTTTTCTTTAGACTGAGTTTGTATTTTTCGGTGCCAAATAAATGATGAGGGAGTCAGAATAAACAGGGGGATCAGTAAATATTTGAAAACCTAATAAGCAGGGGAGTCTTACTAAATGGGGAGGGGGGAGGGATTTGAAAAATCTAAGAGAATGTTTACTGTACACTGTACCATTATTGTCATGATTACAACACATCTAATTCAGGTCTGAGAAAACTTGTATATCTCTTTCAGTAACTCCAAAAAAAGTCTCACATTTTGATTTTTTATAAGAGTAGTACAAAAAAAATTGAGATTTGAAAATCTGACATAGGAGGGGGAGTCCTAATAAGGTCTGAGGAGTCCAGAAAAAAATTTTGATATGCAGGAAGGGAGGATGTTTATAATGTGGCACCTGAGAGTGCACAGTCAAACTGCCAATTACCACCAACTAACTTAGTTCTGGGACAGGTTAGTTTCCTTATTTGGAAAATGAGATTGGATAAGTTGCCCTATATGTAAGAGAAGTCTGTAGGCACTAAGTCTAAAGAAATGCATTTATTTCCAACCCTATTGATTTTTAGTTGAGCTTAAACTTTGATAATGACATAAATATTGAATAAATTGGTAATGATTTGAAAGTAAAAATGGTGGAAGACAATTCAAAGGTGACTAAACAGCATTAATGCAGCATGGTTGAAAACAGGAGATAAGCACCAGCTCCATTGGCCATGTAGGGTCACAAAATGATTTAGCTTTTTTGTTTATAAAACTTTGGTTAGTGTTGTTTTTTTCCCCTAATTCATTATATTTTTCCTTGTTATTTTTCTTAAACCATTATGGCAACTCCCCTTCTCAGTAACCTGTTCTAACCACAGATTATGTTTACTGTTTGACAGAAACAGGATTGTGCGAAGATTATGAAGTTCCCTACTTTGACATGTTACCCAGTGATCCTAGCCTGGAGGAGGTGAAAAAAATTGTGGTGGTTGAAAAAAGGAGGCCAGGAATTCCTAATCGCTGGTATAGAGACGAGGTAAGTAACTGACCAGTACTTAACCAATTCCAAGTGACTGGTAATTGATAGATGCTGTAGAGGTAAAATAATACACCTGACATTGTTATGCTCTAAAGGGGGTGGGGAGGGGGAAAGATTGGGCATTTTTTTAATGGTCACTTTTCATTTTTTTCAAGTTCCCCATCCAAGTGATGATAATTTCAATAATTTGGAATTAAATCTTCCATTCAAAACGTAAGGGTAAAAAATTATTCAATGAAAAACCTTTAAAGCTTACCATTTTGTGGTTGAAAATGTGGGTCCAATCTTCTACTTGCGTTTAAGTTCCCCCATCTACCTCTCAGCCCCCCTCTCCCCTCAAAATTAAAATCAACAGGTGCATGAATGACTTAATGTTGTTGCAAATGAACAATCAGTGGACCTTTTTAGAGAGTTATTATTATTAGGGAATTAGGTTGGCGTAACAGTCAACATTCACACCTCCCACCTCTATGACCCGGGATCAACTCCTTAGCTCTGCATGCGAGCTGAGATTTGTCATTCACAATGTGACTCCTAGGGTTTTCTCTGGGTATTTAGGTTTAATTTTCCTCCTTCAGTCGACCTCCAACCATTTCCTTTACAAAAAGGTGCTAAATAAATGGTTTATTGTTACTTGACTGACAAAGGTAATTCCCACCTAGAATAGCCTAATAGCTAAACAAAGCTAGATGGATGATATGTTTAATCGCAGCAGTAATGGGTTGAGATAGAGGACACCAATGGAAATAAAATAAAACAAAACACTAAAACATTAATGATGGAAATGACAAAACAATACACAAAAGATAGTGAGCTATTTTGAAAGGTTATTAATATTTGTATGTCTTGATTCTTAGAGTGCGTTCCTTTTGTAAAATCTAAATCTGGATTGTTAAATCTGAATTGTTTGGATTTCTCAAACACTAGAACGCAAACTCCAAAACCAGATTTTTGCAAATTTGTTTAGCAGCTTTTACTGGTCAAGACAAAAATCCGATTTTGGATTGATAAATGGAACGCAAAAAGGCAGAAATCTTAATCCAGATGCTGATTTAATCCAAACAATCCAAGATCAAAGGTGGATTGCTTGGATTACAATCCAAGATTGGATTATTGGTGAAAGTGACAAATGGAACGCAAAATCCAGATTTAGATTGTAAAATCGAGATTTGGATTTTACAAAAGGAACGCACTCAGAGTAATCAAGATTGGTCAACGCCAACACGCAGTTTGAGATGATAACACTAAGACTGTTGAGTGACATCTTGTGCTGAAACTTCGTTTTCTGAAATGGTACTCGCTATGCAAATGTCCGGGCACTTAAAGTGCTTCGTTGGAGAAAAGTATGGAAAGCCTAGTTTCCATGGAACCTATTGACTTCTGTGAAAAATCTAGGTCTTGATTTTTAGGGAAAAACGATATGAAAACGATGTGAAACCGATCACAGGCTACTAGATACATTGAAAGTTATTCAAATCTTAAACTGATGATTGTGGTTTCTCTTTGTTCGAGAACTTTTTTTGGCAATATTTTATTTGTTACAGCCGCTATTTTGATTTTCAAATCTTCTAGAGATTGGCCTCATGTCGTATACACCGATGCCGAAGCGAGGTTTTTCTTTAATACTATGCTTTATGTTACACTTGTAACCAATGTATCGCACAGCCCGTTATATGCCTTTGTGATTCACCTAAGAGGAGTGGGTTGGTAAGGAAATAAAAATTCAAAATTCATTCCAAAATTCATATTGGCTCTGTTACGAAACAGAAGCTCAGTTAACTAATCTTTCTCTTGAGAAGACAACAGAAACAAACTCCGGAAACTTCTACGTTCATCCGTGATAATTGCGTAAAAAGACTCCTCCTTTTTTTTGCTTTCAAATAATTTCCTTCATGGTGCCATACATGTTCAATACACAGGAATTGAGTTGGGTCACCTTTATGCTTTTTCGGGTCGAATCAATCAAAGTCAGGTCGTGCAACTATAAAATAATGAAATTATAAAAACTATGAAAGTTGCTTCGACTGTCAAGCAGCGAATATGTATGCCCAAACTTGGCTATCCTTTTTATTCAGTTTAATTATCGTTTCCTTAGAGGTTTTTGTTTTGTATATTGGCTTTGATACACGATTCAGTTATCTTACAATTGCTAATTAGAGTGACTAATATATGGGAAAAAACTTTGCTTTGCAACTGTCGCAAGAGCCCTTGTGACGTAAGATGTTCATATAAGATTTAATTGAAGAACAGAAGTTTTGTCACAACTTGCCAAACGCTCTTTGGAACGTAAGAAAAAGTGTTTAAAAGATCTACAACGATGTCCTCGTTCTTTTTTCAATTGCTATATTTCGCATTGGGTTGCTACCTCGTTTGCACCGTGAACGCAGGTGTAGATAAAGGTAAGTGAAAATGTTCAATATACTTGTCTTTTTATAAATTGTAAATATTTGGGTTATGACAAAGACAATACGACTTACATCAACTATAACACAATTTTCTTGAGTTTGTAAAAAGAGTTTCAGTAGTAACAACAACCATCTTCAGTTGCAAGACTTGTATACTATAAAACTCGTGGATTGTGTTAGTAACGCTTGTAAACCATAAAAATTTAACATACTGAAAGAGGAATAATTTAAAGAATATTGATAACTACAATAACAATTTCGAATCAACATTTAGTGAAAATTGAAGGAGTAACAAGAAATATATGTAAAGGAATAATTCGTAAAATGAACCAAAAAAATTAACCCTTTGTCTTTTGCTAATTAGAAGAACCCACTCTACTTGTGAAATAATAAAAGTAGAAATACAAGAATAATTAAATTACAATAAAACAATTTGTTGATTTTAGTATGAAGGATTAAGAAAACAAAAAGTAATTGGAACCATTGCCATGAAGGTTGCAAGAAGGTCTACAGAATAAGGAAATGTGATGCTGAAAAAAACAAGCAAAAATTACGACCAATATTTGTGATATTTCTATGTGATAATTGTTGGGTAATTTTGAAATAGAAGCCTGCGGTTTCACGCCTGATTTTTCCTTATTTGATAATTTTGAAATAGAAATTTAAAACAATACTTTTTGCTTTGGGCACAGTTTAAAATAACTATAGATTAAAATTAATTTTGACATTTCAGTGGTAAATATTATATTATTTAATGTTCAGGACTAGATTTTTTAGTGCTGTATTACTACTGTTCTTATCTAGACATGAATTATCATTGTTTATACTACCGGCCAAGTTATTTGCAATTGAAAGTACAGATAGAAAATTTTCCTTAACATTAACTGAGCAAAACAAAAATTGACGTATGCCTCCTATATCACACGTAATTATCCCGTGCAATTCTCATTCAGAAACAAAATCGTCTTCGGTTTACTAAGGACAACAGTTCAATATCGGTAAATTACCCACACAGATTCAATTTGTCTCGGTTGCTGTTTTGAAAAGATACGTTCGAACGGATATAGTGTTCTGCATGGCTTTTACAAATGAAAAGGTTTTTTATAAACAAATATGACTTCTTGAGACTTCTGCGTGTTATTCTCCGACGAATGAAAGCACTGGACAAGGAAGCCTTGAAGGTGGTTATTGACGTCATCACTACCGCCTACTTTGACAAAAGGAACGGACGCCCTACCTTAATGGGCGTGTGTTGTGAATACAGGATTATTTCTTGCCCTAGCACGTACACGTTTTTTTTATAAGGCCCAGTAAATTTTGCCGAGGCTCATTGTTCTTAATTTTTTTGGCGACTGATTTCAGCCTCAATTTCGGTTTTTAAATTGTTCTTATTTCTGTGAGCGGTTTTTATTGAAGAGAAAACAAAATAAAACAAGGTATTGTAAAATGAAACGCCTTGCGCCACACATGTATTGTACAGCTGAATTTAGAGGCGAACTACCTTCATTGTTTGTTGCCGGAGCAGTCTTTACAGTGAATCTATGTTTTATGTTGTATCGCTAAGTTTTAGTCAATTTTCTATCACAAACATTTTCCTAGCTATCAAGCATCAGCCTAAGCTTGTTCTTAAATTGTTCTTAAATTTTGGCAAATTTGAGCCTCATTGTTCTAATAACATTGTTCTATTAAAAACGCGTGTAGTTTTCTCACTAGTTGGTGAAATTCCGGACCTCTTAAATCAAGTTGAGGAATCAAGAATCGTTTCATTTTATCATTGTCATAGAGGCAGAACAGACAAAAGTAACCAAAATAATCACGTGTTCACACCATAAAGTTTTATCTGATTTGTATACCTGGTCAGAGTATATTAACAAACATCGATTCCCTTACAAAAATATCGAATACCTTTGCCTTTGACACTATCAAAGGTAATCAAAAGAATAAGTAGTTTCCCGTATTCAAGATTCCAGTTCCCACCAACTGATAAAGTGGATTCCAGGATTCTGAAATTCGGATTCCACTAACTGTTGAAGTGGACTCCAGGATCCTGAGTTTTGGATTCCGCCAACTGGTATAATGAATAATTCCAATATTCTGATATTTAACTTGTTCAGTAGATTCTAGCAATCAACTGTTATTCATGATAAAGTGTTTTCCAGCATTCTTGATTTCGGATTTCTCCAAAAGTTTAAACTCTGGATTCTGTATTACACCGATAGCTTAGGTGAGGTAGACTTCAGCAGTCGTGATTAGACCCTTTGTAGGAGTTGCTCCGCCACATAGCAAAGCACAACTTGTAAGCAAGCTAACCTGAGTGCTTTCTCGTATGGAAAAAAGTGAAGCGAAGCGACGAGTGTCGCAGAATCATCAACATTATTTTGGAAGTCAACTTGGTTTAATAAATACGATACAGATTGATTTTTTTTCCTGACTTTGGTGGCTTTCTGTTGTAAATTTACTTCAACTAGACGTCGTAAAGCCGACCAAGGGCTAACTGTTGTTTTAGTAGCTTGTTCAATATTCTGTTTCCACTGATACATCAATCTAATTATTTATATATAATAGCTTTGCTGTTTCTCAAACTATTGCATTCATCATGTACCGCTTCAGCTATAGTGTAGAGACACAAGGACTTTAATTTCTCGTTATAAGTTAGTATATACAAGTATTAACTGACGCAAATGACATAAAAACAACCACATGTTTTGATAAAATTCAAAACAAATACATAATAAACATAGCTTTGTGAAAACAATTCGATTTTGAATACCTTATACCTTTACCTTATAATTCATTATAAAAAGTTGTGATTTTCTGTTTTCTTAAAGACTTTCGAAAAACATAATTCGAAGAAATACTGCTGTTTACATTAACGCGCAAAAAGAAGCTGTTGCTGAAATGTGTTACCAAGCTTTGACTTGTGCTGTCAGTAGTTCGAATCTCGCTCGCTGCATTTGATCTTTTTGCCCGCTAAAATATAATCTTCCCAAACTAAGAAATTAATCTGTTTATTTTTATTCAATCTAAACGACATGCCAAGTTTATTAAAACGAAATCTCCGTTCCTTTTTGCATTTGATTTTCTGCGATACATCGGTGTAATAATTTACATGAAATGGCATTGGTGTTGCTTGAAGCTGGTGACACGCAACGAATTTCTAGCTTATATGTGACATAAATATTAGTACCAAAACTCCACTAATTATAATTTCGATAAAATACAAATCAAATTCAAGTTCAACTAAACTAATTATGGAATCTTATAACTAAAGATACTTGCTTTTTAACTCGCAGAACAACCCTCCGTTGATTTTATTGTTTTGACTTTCGAGTCCAACAAAAGATCCGTTCCCAAATTCGAAGGCGACCCTGTCGCAAACGTTGTTTGGGTTTAAGAATGGTTTCAGCGTAGAAATTGCTTTGAAATGTTTTAAAAATTTTTTTAGCTTTCAAGCAAAAATTTTGTAGCCTGCCTGCAGACACTGGCAGCTTTACCAGTTACAATTATTGTGGGCCATGAGCCACGACCTAACGCCTTAAAAAGGAATTGTTGGGGAACAATTCCTCTGATCGACGACAACGACTACCTCAACGACGGAGAGAAAACAAACCCATTTTATGACTGGACATACCACAGATTGCCCAATAAAAACTTTGATCACTCTGTAAACACTCGTCGCTTCTCTTTGCTTCTTCACACGCGTGAAAGCAATGGTTAGCTTGTTCACCAGTTGTGTGATGCTGTGTGCTTTACAGGGCCTATAGTTGGAACAGATAATGATAACATTGAATAGGATGTGTTAAGTAGAGCTATTTGCATGATTTTTTTCTTTTTCTTAGTTCTTTCATTCTTAACTGAGTGATACCTTTTTTGCTTCACAGAAATAATTTTGAAGGAGCCTACGAAAGGAGAACGATGGCATTGGCAGAGTGATGCTGCCGTAAGTTTATGTTTTAGTTCTTACAACTTGTAAAATCAAATTGTTATGTTTTTCAGCACAGGATACAATTGTAGCAAAACACTTTTACCGGTCTGTTGGTCCAGACCTACCTCCGGTTTCTGTAGTGTTTAACTTATTAAAAATTTACTGGTTCCAAAAAAGCGTGTAAACACGATACTTGGATCACGCATTATTCGGAAAAAAAGTTTCAAAAACTTTCGAGATCTAGTTGAGAGTTTCTTTTTGATGTAGGTGAAAAATAATAACGAAAAATATGACCAAGGCAAGTGCCTCGGTTTGCCTCATACTGGCTACGGCCTTACAGATTAACAGGGTTGGGTGTTGACTCCCTGCAATAATCAATATCATTAACGAATCCAGGTAACCATTCAATGACATGTAGTTATTTTTTTGTCCTTTTTCCGATGGATATCGTTGACTTTAACATACTAATAGTTTACGATTTGATCTATTCGTTTATGGGTTATAAGGACTCCATTCATAAAGCTACCTCCACTGGTTAGAACAATAGACGTAACTATCGTGTATGAAGTAGCAAACTGTTCTGCCATAAAAATCAATTGTTCTTGTGGTTGCTCTGAAGAATTTGACTTAAAAAGGTTTGAGGCAAATGAACCTTTGATACATGATACAGTAAAACATAAGAGTTTCAACGACACGGTAAAGACTGCAAAATCGCCCAATTGTGGAAGTACAGACGTTTTAGCAGTTACCATAAACAGCGCCGGAGTTTGATTTCCTCTGTTTGACAAAAATGCTTGTCAGACCTTATATTCCTTTGAAGTATCCGATATTCTTGCACCTGTTCCAGCAACTGTAAAATATAATAACGTCACTGGTGGAAAATGCGTTAAAAACTGAGCCATTTGGCATCCAATGGCACAACACCAAGAGCTGTTTGTTGGCTACCTGGAATAACCATTAATGTTAAATAGATTTCAAATTAATAGTGTCAGGTGCTGGCTACCTCGAATAACCAATATGACTAACGGAACCAGGCAACCATGCAATAACATGTAACTACTTTTTTCTCTTTTACAGTGGAGATCGACGGATTCAAAATATTTCAAGTGCACGATTTGCTCTACTAGTTTGTGGTCTTTAAGGACTCCGTTCCTAAAGCTGCCACCACTGGTTAGAACGATTGACGTAACCATCGCATACAAAGTTGTAAACTGTTCTACCATAAACACCAATGGTTGTTCTGGTGGTTGCTCTGAAGAATTTGACTTAAAAAAACTAGAAGCAAATGAACCTATGAAAAATGAAAATTTAAGACACGAGTTCTTCAACGACACCGTGAAGACTATCAGATCTCCTAATCCTGGCAACAAAATTACAGACGTTACAACAGTTACTATAAACAGCGCCGGAGTCTACTTTGCTTTGCTTGACAAAAATGCTTGTCAGACCCTATATTCGTTTGAGGTGTCATATAAAATCTGTTCGAAAGCGGGAGCAAATCTCCTTGTTTTCGAAAATACACCAATTCCAGCCACTGGAAAGTATAGTAATACTACCGGTGGAAGATGCGTTAAAAATTCCGTTTTGGCAGGCAATGGTACGACACCTCGAGCTGTTTGCGACGGCAATGGAGATTGGATAGTAGATTCTAATGCAACATGTTTTTGCAACCCTGGTTACCAGCCCAGCGCAGATTTCAAGCTCTGTGTAGGTAAGTAGAACAAAAAGGTTTGCCCTATTTTAGGGAGATGTTCCGACATTTGTTTTGTAGATCAAGGCTGCGTTATTTAAGGGCTGGTCTATTCGCCACTTGTACAAAAAAAGCGGTTAGTATGAATGAAGATAAATGGTACAGCCCTTTGCCTTATTTTCACAAAAACCCGGGATTTTCAGGCAAAATTCAAATGGTACAGTTAATTCAATTTAATACAGGAAGACTATATGTTAGCAAGGTACGAGCCTCAAAATCAAAAATTGAAAGAAAGTATACAATTCTTTCATTTCTTTTCAGAGTGTCCTCAAGGTACGTTTAAAGGAGGCGTCGGTAACGAACCGTGCAGAAACTGCTCTTCCAAACTTGTGCCTGATACAAACAGAACTGGATGTACAGGTAAAAATAAATAGAGGAACTGTACAATCTATTTTTGTGCCCACTAGAATTTATAACTACAGTTTTTTTTATCAGAAAATTAAGTAATACGATATACGAATTAAGAAACACGAGCTTTGTCCCGTCATTCAAAAAAGGCATTATAATTGATACCTTTTAGACATTTCAAACTCTCACACACGGCAAACATGCACAAACTAAGACACTTTGTTTTATCGAAAATTGTAATCTGTTGTTTATAAGCAGTGTCTAAGTAAGTGAGTGTTTAAGTAACAAATTAATAATGTAAATAACATGAAATAAAATAAAGTAAAGTAACGTAATGTAATGTAATTAAGGGTAGTGTAGTGTAGTGTAGTGTAGTGTAGTGTAGTGTAGTGTTGTGTTGTGTTGTGTTGTGTTGTGTTGTGTAGTGTAGTGTAGTGTAGTGTTGTGTAGTGTATTGTAGTGTAGTGTAGTGTTGTGTAGTGTAGTGTAGTGTAGTGTTGTGTAGTGTATTGTAGTGTTGTGTTGTGTAGTGTAGTGTAGTGTAGTGTAGTGTTGTGTTGTGTAGTGTAGTGTTGTGTTGTGTTGTGTTGTGTTGTGTAGTGTAGTGTAGTATAGTGTTATGTAGTGTTGTGTTGTGTAGTGTAGTGTAGTGTAGTGTAGTGTAGTGTAGTGTAGTGTTGTGTAGTGTAATGTAGTGTAGTGTAGTGTAGTGTAGTGTAGTGTAATGTAGTGTAGTGTAGTGTAGTGTAATTTGGTGTAAAGTAGTGTAGTGAAAGGTTACTTAACTAATAGTATAAGAAACATTATTACCTATCTAGAGTTTTGAAATAGTGATAGACTGCGTCATATTATATAATTATAATATAAATGACACCATGAAAAAATAGGAACTAAATTTATTGATGTTTCTTCGGTTTATGAGTCCTTCGTAGGAGTAACTCACTTATATTAACCAAAGTTTTGAACAAGATAAGATTATTACGTTAATTTGAACAGGCAGTTGGTATAAAGATATGTAAGGACTAACAGTAATGACAAATATGTTCTTGTCACATTTACATACACAAGTATAAACTTCTAAAGTCTAAATGAAAAGAAAATATAAAACAATATAGAAAATCTCCAGTGACACCATAACTCGTTGGCTAGACGGGAGATTTTGCTTATTTATACTCCTTTAGCTAATATTAAGATCGGGCAGCTGGTTTTTCAATCAACAATAGTCAAATCTACATTTGGAATTATTAACAAGACCATATTTTATCATCACCAACTTCACTTGGGGTGTTATAGAACAAGTTAGTTTTCTTGGAAGTTTACTGTGCAAAAACGAAAAAAATCAGATAAATTTAAAAAAGTTCAGTATACCACACTTGCAAGAAATATGCACAGGCCGAAATAAATTTGGGTTTTGATTGGATCATGTGTCAGGAAGATGTAAGTAGTGTCAGAATGATGTAAGTAGTGTCAGATTGGTGTAAGTGGTGTTAGGAGGATGTAAGTAGTGTCAGAATGATGTAAGTGGTTTCAGTAGGATGTAAGTAGTGTCAGAATGATGTAAGTGGTTTCAGTACGATGCAAGTGGTGTTAGGAGGATGTAAGTAGTATCAGAATGATGTAAGTAGTGTAAGTAGGATGTAAGTGGTGTTAGGAGGATGTAAGTAGTGTCAGAATGATGTAAGTGGTGTTAGGAGGATGTAAGTAGTGTCAGAATCATGTAAATGGTGTTAGGAGGATGTAAGTAGTGTCAGAATGATGTACGTAGTGTCAGTAGGATGTAAGTGGTGTTAGGAGGATGTAAGTAGTGTCAGAATGATGTAAGTAGTGTCCGAATGATGTAAGTGGTGTTAGGAGGATGTAAGTAGTGTAAGAATAATGTAAGTAGTGTCAGAATGATATAAGTGGTGTTAGGAGGATGTAAGTGGTGTAAGAATAATGTAAGTAATGTCAGAATGATGCAAGTGGTGTTAGGAGGATGTGAGTAGTGTCAGTAGGATGTAAGTGGTGTCAGTAGAATGTATTTGATGTCATGAGAATGCGATGCGGGGGATATTCACTTTGACCATTCAATTTAACTCATCAAATTTACACAGAACGGAGAACAAACGCTACTATCGTGGAGCCCTCTGGATCACTAACAACAGTCACACCGAGTCCTTTCACACCAAGTCCTTCGCTGTCTATGTCCTACAGTGTGAATCAGTCAATGGTACCATCTACGAAACCAGTGTCATCCACTACTCCTGTGGCCACAACTTCTATGAGCACCGCGACAGTTGGTCGTCCACTACTTGAAATAATTGTCGGCTTATTATTGTTTATTCTTGTTGCTCCTTCTCTATTTCATTTTGTAAACTAGATTGTAGTGTATTACGTAACCCTTGTTGAGGGAGATATCGAACAGTATATCATTACTAAGGCAATAAAATAATTTCGTGCGTGTTTCTGTCGAGTTTTAGCCACGCTATGACGTCCAAGAACACGGAGAAAGTGTTGAAACAAGACAAAGCAAAAGTCGATCCGAAGTGTTTAAACCTTTTCTAATCAAGAACCACAGCGCTTACCAAACCATTAACAATTGTAACCATTTATATTTCAAAACAACAACCCAGATTGATCGATTGGATGACAAGATACGTCCGTTACGAGTTGAAGAACAAACTATTAGTGTTAACATTTAACAAAACAATTCAAACCTTTTTCAATGTATCAGCTTTTTCTCTTATTATAACTGCTTTATGTTTCAACTTCACGACGTATTAATCTTGTTCTAAAGTCAGCGTTGAATTAAAATTCGCCATTTTAAATGCCAAATCTTTGTAAAATTTAGTTCCATGTCAATTTTTTTTGCCGCTGTCAGCGGTAAGTTTCATTATTACGTCATTATCAAAGTTAATGATTAAAGAGGTTTAATGCGACGTGAAGTTGAAACATGATGGATGTATTTATCAGAAAATCGCGGAGTTTTTCTCTAGCCTCGAGTGTTTCGATAATTTTGTAACAATAATTTAAAGAATAGATTTCCTGTGATAGAAAAAGACAAAGTTCTAAGGCAAAGAATCGATAGCTTTAACTAAATTCAATAAATGGCAGTTCTTGAATTGAAGAAAAAAAAACCCGATGAAGTGTGTGACGTTTCTAAAGGGGAGGTGAGAGAGAGAGGGGGAGCGTGTGGGGGTGATTGTGGGGACTATTTCTAAACTCAAAACAAGACTCTCATTATAGGTGTAACGAAATACGTTTTTGGTTCGCGCACGGTTTTTGCACACTTTTAAACATATTTAAGATG
>JAODFW021219851.1:0-15509 GCA_027575235.2 Palythoa mutuki | reverse complement strand
GAAAATGTCCTTCACATAATAAAATATCTTTGCAGTCTTTTCAGAAACAATTGTACAAACAGAAATTGCTCTAAAAATATTAGGGTTGGTAGCCAAAAATTAAGGACGGTCGGTAACCGGAAACACACAATTTTTTTTGTTGTTTGGGAAAAAGAGCAAGATAAAATACAATAAGGAAAATTGAGTCTAATATTTGGTTGCGAAATACGGCAGGACATTTCGAGACTGAGACGAACAAAGAAATTTGGGTCTCATATTTAGTTGTGAGAGGGGACGAAATATAAGACAAATTATGGAAAATGCGTCTAAGATTTATCGAATTACAGCAATAAACACACGGTGCAGCATTTTGTCTCTCCAACACAATATCTGCATGAAAGCACTGGTATTTTGTTCTGAGCGGGACTGGAATCCAAACTCGTAGTGACAGACGTGCTAATCACGTGCTACACTGCATCAGGGACTAGAATGCACGCTGACAGCCTGACAATGTAGCAGGTACCGAGGTTATAAGACTGCTGGAATCAGGGTCTCTAGGGTCTAATATTTTCTTCATTCAAGTATGTCCCTGCCTCTAGAACAATATTAACATTATAGAATTTGTCATGGTTACTAGTTTATCAAACAACAATCAATATCGTATACAAAATCCACATACATTTTAGTAACAACAACTGTTTTGATGGAGAGACAGTATGGCGTAGCGATCATCAATCGCGCCCCACTCCTCTTGACCCGGACTCTTCCGGGTTCCGCTGGGATTTGTCGTTCTCAAAATGAGGTGGAGGATTTTTCAGTTTAGGCACTCCAATTTTGCTCCCTCTACACAGTTCGATGCCTACTAATTCTATCGAAAGTTGAAGATAATGCACGCAAAGGACAACGTCTTCAATTTTAGCTGATTCAGCAAATACAACGTGAAAATGCGCACGCTGTTTTAGCTGACGCGTTACTTTCGGCACGGGTGTCACAGTATTTTGTTGCGTTGCGAAACACAACGATATGAACACGATGAAGTTATTCTTGCGCGCTCAATTTGAACGTGGCGTTGCATTTGCTAAATCTCCCTCCATCCTTCTGAAATCATATTAATAAAGTTTTATCTCTCAGTGTATTTAACTACAAGGCTAATTGGGGAGACGGCAAAGATCTCAGCGGGAACTGAGCCGATTTTATTAAAGAAAGAAAGCCGGAGTACGGAGTGGAAAACCCTCGGAGCCAGATTGAGATCGACAAATCTCAGCGCACGTACGAATCACAGGTTCCAATCCCTACTCGTAGAGATGGGAGGAGCGAACATCAACCACTAAGCGACCCTAACCGTCCCACGAAACATTTTAAGTACGTTAGTAACGAGTTCATTTTGGTTGCCATTCGAACATTTCCTTGCTCTTTGCAAAGTTATTCGAACTAACAGCGACAGAAGCCAGTATGTGTGGTCACAAGGATTGACTGACAGCTTGTTTCGAATGCGTGTTGATTTCTCGCGTCTATTCTCCTACCGTCTCCGATGCCCGGTTCATAAATTCAAACTGTCTACCCCCGCTTCCCGTGGGATATAACTGTAAGGTCCCTCTTTTCTTTCGGCTTTCCTCGTCGATGCAATTTTAAAAACCAACAACCGTTTCAAATCAAAGAAAAGAAAATACCTAAGTGGTTTTATATATTCTTCAAATCTAACTTTCGCAAAAACTAATAAACGAATCTAATTTGATCCTTGTCCCGGCAAAGATTATATTTGATGTTTTATGATTTGTTTTGTAAAGACACGCGAAAGAGACTGTTGTTATATCACGTTCTTGAGTAGTATTAATTTTTTATTTTTTATTTCGGAATGAAGGCAAACATCAGAAATATTTCTTGAAAAATAGTTGCTATTTTTGCATGAGAATCGACGAAAATTCTAAAGGGTTTTGAATCGCTCATCACTCTTGCAGGATGTCGGCAAAAGCGAAGCAAATTGGCCGTGTTCTGTTCGGACACACAGAAACTTTAAAAAACCACCCGACAAACTATATAGATTTTTTGTCTTATGGTCCTACAGCTATCAAACAGGCTAGTAAGTCAACACTTAAATCTTAATAAAGATTAAAAGATCATCTCTTTTTCAATTGTTAAAAAGTAATTTGTTTTGCGCAATTTTTCAGAGAAAATTTCCACTTCCATTTTGTTTCAAGAGCCGCAAATGGCTGCAAATAGCGCCATATTGTTGTGACAAGAAGTCTTCAATTTCCGGCGTTTATTGGCAAACAGCACGAGACCGATCCAGCTAGACAAAAGAAGAAGCTTTTCAAACAGTGCATAAACTCGTATTTAGTAGGAAACAAATTGTAAATAAAGGATGACACGTTGAGTTTATTTTTCATCCAGCAAGCAGCATTCAATTCTCTTAATATTATTTTATGCCGTTTTAGTATTTTCGTTCCGATTGATGTCAACCAAATCTTATGCTTGATTTTCTTATGCAGTTATTGCCTCGTAATTAACTTTTTGACTTTATATGAAAAATTTTAAATGATTCCAAATTGAGAATTTCAAACGGCAGAAATTGCTAACAACGGCTGGTAAGGGTTATTTATGTGTTTAGAGAACAGATCGTTCGTGCCAAAGTTTTCAAATTATCTATCGTACATTTGTTTTCCGTATCAACATGTAGATCACGCAGAAGAGCATTTTCACTTTATTATCAGAGCGATTATAGTTTATGAAAACCCAGGAGCAATACTATAGTTTTAAGTATAATAAAAAGTATAAACTTAACACCATAATTTTGGCCAATCGCTTTCAATCAATCTGCGTGGTTGGTCTCCTGTCTGACGTACGACCAGACATGACCCCCGTTCAACGAGGGCGGTCTTCTATTGTATTTTCAAATCCTCATAGCTCTATATTTGCTAAATTCAAGTGATAAAAAGACATATGTTCTTTATTAACAGAGTTCATAAGTTCTGATTTATGCTGATAACCTGAATAACATTGTCGTTAGTTTAAAACTAACGGTCGTGGAATTCGTGTAAAATGCAAATAGCGCGCTTTAAGAAGAAAAACTTTCAATTTAAAAACCTTTTTTCACTCCAAACCGCAAAAATAGTCAAGCGTTTGGGACACGCGCGGATTAAATCTCTGTTTGCCATCTTCACGCGATTTTGTGCTGATGAAATTTTTCATTAACTGCTTTCCAAGTTTGCCTTTTTAATTAATCCGACTGAATATTCTAATATACTGTCGATGCGCGTGACAACCGTTCTTTATTTCGACATATAATCAAGCAAAAGATCGTGTACTGACAACACGCGCTAAACGAATTAACAGATCGGTTTGGAAATTAACGCTGGATAGGTAAACTTGTCTTAAAATGTTTGCGGGTAAGAAAAATAGAATTTTCTCTTCTTTATGAAAACAGGATGAACCAAATTTCTGTCTTTTGGGGACCGGAAAAGAACGTGTTTTCTCATTAAGCTACATAGAAATTCTGATTAATATCCTTGAATTCGCAAGAAAGTCGTTTTCTTTGACACCTAACTTTATAAAATTTGTAGTCTCATAAATATGGGACATTTGCGCTTTAAATTAATGAAGTGTCTGTGTCTCTTAGGTGTGAAGTTACAAACTATGAACGACAGCCTTCTCAATTACTTTCCCATTTAAAGCGAGAACTTAACGTATACAGAGAAATTCATTATCATTGATTAATGTGGAAGCGATGCCGTCACGGCACTAGGGGGTAAAGCCGGTGCAAGTCACATTTTTTTGGCTGTCGCTTGGCAAGTGGAGCGAAAAACGCGAAAAAGCAAAAGAAATAAGAATGAATAAATAGATATTGTGTGTGCTATCTCGGTTTGGAAACAAATGAACTAAAAACCATTACATTTATTATAAAATTCTTAAAGGTCCACTGCTTACCAAGACTTAGGGTGACTGAGGACTCAAAAATATTGCAATTTTCCAGACTCGATCGAGTAGTCTTTGCTTTTATCTTCAAATGCGGTACTAAAAAAAACTGTCTGTATGATGCATGCGGAAACTAATAATATTTACTTATATCTGCTTGAAATTCTTTGGCGCTCCACTAATATACAAATAGCTTTTCATGCTTTTAATGTCATTTTAATTCTAAATGGAAAGAAAACCTGTTTTCAAAACCGACGGTTCTAATCCGCTTTCGTTTGTTTAAAAATACACACGATGCACGCAGCTGATCATGTTGTGCGTTTTCATTTTTAACACAGATGTGTTTATGCCGGAACAGTTTCCCGAATGTTATGAAATATCTACCTTTAAATTTTGAGATATTGTTCTCTTTTGCTAAAAAGTAATGATCTGTGAGTGTTCTTAAATTTAACCTCGTCACAGTAGGAGTTTAGTGTACTTGAAAACTCAAACGTAACAAAACACACAACAATTAAAATCTCTAATGAACTTAACTGTATTTGAATGATCGGGGCTGTCCGCTTTTGTGTTCAATGACAGTACAACGGCATAAAGAAAAGCGACTTGTTGTTTCATGCAAAAGTTGCTTACTTTTTTATAAGTTTGTATTCTAATTTCAAGATTCGTGTATACTATTTTCGAAAGCAGGTCAAAGGACTTTGTTTTATCCATGAAAGGCGATGACGAAGCAGTCACATCTGGTGAACAAATGTCGTAAGGCTTTTACACGCTTTTCTGACATTCTAAGAAGCCTTAAAAAAGAAACGACTTTGAAATTACTTTTTATAAAAGCGGCCCTGGGAGGCCTGTATGCACTGTGTTATGCCAACAGGGTCACATCAAGCAAAGTGAATATTTTCAAAACAAATTGAATTGTTTTCACTAATAAAAAAGATTAAATTTCTTGTCCTGTCTTGCAGTGGGCCGTTTCGTCTCTCAATAATGAAAGAACACTTGGCGAAAGAAGTTTACAAATGCGAAAATGGTATCTCAACGAGATTCAAAAGTTTGTTTTAGAGATTATCTATTTCTAATGATAATTTAAACTTATGAAAATTTAATAACACCAGCTTTTCTTTCGAAGCAAAACATGATTAAAAAACGGTTTTAAGCACAATCGGGGGACACCGTAAATTACTTTATAGATTTTCTCTCAGCTTAGTTTATGCAATCAGTGGAAACAAAACTCGCACACAGCCCTTCTTCGAAAGTACAATAAATTTATCTGCAACAAAATGCTTATAAAAGCCATGAACAATTTATATAAACTGTTTATTTAATCCCCTGAGGCTCGCAAGTCAGCCAGCTAAAGAGAAAGATTTAAGTCCCTTTATCTCTTACATATTTTGGTGTCGATGAAGTACTTTTCAACACGTTGTGTTATGATGGCCTGGCTTAATGGTCAACGGATTAAAACTCGTTTGTTGCGGATTACAATATATTCTTGATGGATAATACACTACCAACAACTAATGGTTTTTCCAATTTATTTGACAAGCTGAAATTAAACCTTTTGTCAATTTCGTACTTCCTTGTAAAGGGCATATTAATTCGAGAGGAATAAACACAAGTTTTATTGAGTTCTTTGTTGGCTGTTGTTATTAAAAGTCAATTGAATTCCGTTTTGGATCTTTGCAAGATAATGATTTCTTGTTGTCACCCTTTTAGCCATGATATCCATTTATTATAGACTAAACGAAAAAACCCTAAAATTAATAGAAACATTTCAAAGGAAAGTCGTCAGAGTTGTTGTCGGGACGAGCAAGAAATTTAAGAAAATTCGAGCTGGTAAAATGCGAGGTTCTCAAAGCAGTAAATGTGGGTTACCTGACTGCAAGTGACATCTTCTCAACGTGTCAGATTAATTTAATAAGCCAAACATTGAGCGATTATATTCTGTAACCTCAACACGCCAATCATACGGGACTGTTTTGTCTTGCGCATGACATAAATCAAAAAACTATAAAGCCGAGCTTGACTGTTAGGGCCTTGTGAACGCTAAAAACTTCACAGCACGGCAATTCAGCAACAAGCTATAAATCTGAGATCCCTTCAACACCAAAAAAGCTCGAACGTTTGTTATAAAAACATGTATACGTGCCCACAAGACCCGATGTTTTTCTACAGAGATCCCAGCTCTTTTATTTCTTCAAGCCCTCAGAGGCCGTCTTTTGACTTCGTCGAGCCTTACCCGATACTTTATCAAAGACAGCCTTACATGATGTCTACTAAAGCAGCATCGTACAGCCCCGAATACACGCCCTCAACACCTTCGTCCAGCCACAGTTCTGCGCTCAAGTTTGGAATGCAAAATATTTTAAGACGGCCCGAAGAAACTTCACCCTATCAAGGTAAGTGAGCCGCTACACAGAGCTTGGAGACAAGCAAGGCTCAAACATACTCATATTGGTTTTCAACAAGTTGCGCTATTTCTTCTGTACTACGTTTCCAAACTAAAACACTTTAAAAATCCTGCGATAAGAGTATCGATTCGTGTTATAGCGCAATAAAAATGTAATAAAAACATAGACTTCATTTGTACTTGAGTTCATCATTCTAGACCCAGCTCAAAATTCAGTGAAGACGTATTTCCTTCAATAAAACGTTTTTGAAGTCATTAGCAGGAAATACTAAAGAGGAGATTTCAAACGCCTTGCGCGAGGTACGCAAAATTTGTATGGTACAACGCTAACCGTTTCGTACATGTGAATAATAAAAAGTTCTTACTTTTTACAATGCGTCCACTCTGTAACATTTGGCCGCTTACCTCAATAACGAAACCCAGGGAAAACAGTCGCTTTTAATTACTTAAATATTCAAATAGACTCTAACTGCATCAAATTTTCCACTTTTCTCAGCGAAAAAATCTGCTTCAGTTACCCGACACTTTGTAAACTGGTTTTGTAACAAGATGAGCTCAAAAATTATTTGCGTCTGATGTATTTTATCTGTCACTTGACATGCTTTAACAAATTTGTGTCTGCCGCTCCGAGTAAAGTGCACTTGGCAAGAGCGACCCGGAAACATAGCAGAACCCATTGCGCTGATAGGAATCATCTAAAGCGCGAGCATTTCTCTAAACTATTGCGATAATTCTTTATATCGTTTCAAAGAAGAGAAAAGTATTCCGCTTCATTTGGTAAAAACTTGAAAAACTTTGCAAGTAAAACCGAGTGGAATTATCACGACAGTAATAGAGAATGCCCACGTACGAAGACAAATCGGAGACAAGAACAGGGATAAACTCGACAAAAACCAAAGACAATCCGTTCCACAAATGAAGAGAAATTAATACTAAATCAAGAAATACATTGAACAATCTAATGTGTGAACATTAGTGCAAAAATAGAAAATTAAGTATTGATAGTTTAACATTACGAATTCAGAAGGTTTTTAAAAACATAAAATTTATGTCACACAGTTTTGTACTGTAGTAAGTATGTTTGCCATTATAGTCAACATATGCATGCATGTTGTTAAAGATCTTCCGAGAACCACCCGCTTTGACCATGACGATACATAGCCTAAATTCGGACATCTACAAAAAAGTAAAACGAATTCATAACAAAAAACGATTTATTTCCAAACAAGAAAATCTATTTTAAGGTTATCAGACGCGAAGTTTGCAAACAAATTTAAAAAACAAAAGTCTTCCACTACGAATTCCGTAGCATGGCGCAACAACAAACTCACCAAATTCGACGGAAAGAAACCGGTAACACGTAAAATCTTTTATGTCAAATCTATCCAAGGTCCTTTTTAAAAGAACAATTTTATAAGAAAAACGAGGCTTAAATTGGACAATTTAAGAACAAGCTGAAGCTAAGGCTCGATGACGAGGAATTCATTTTCTGGTAGAAACTGGAGTAAAACTCGGAATTTAACTTACCAAAACAGCATAAAACTCAAAAAGATTTACCATAATCTGAATCCTAAAGATCTTTCTGCAAATAGTAAGTGAAGGTAGTTCGCCTCTCACTAAATATAGCAGTACAATGCATGTGTATAAAGCGAGGCATTTGGTTTTTAAATGCCTGTATTTTCCTCAATAACAACCACTCACAGAAACAAGAACAAATTAAGGCTGAAATCGAACAAAAAATTAAGAACATAAGTATTTCAGCACAATTTAATGTTTCTTATAAAATAAACGCTTATTACTACTGCAGTAAAATTTAGGAACAATCTCCCACAGGATTGTACTACAGAAACCAATTCGTTTAATTCTCACTTCTTTGTTCAATGTTCACTACCTGAGCTTGTACGTTCACGATCTTTACATATCTAGTTTCACTATATTACACGAAATACAATTCTATTATAAATAGATTTAATAACAAGTTTTAAAGACCTTTGCAAAGTGAAAAACTTTTTGTTGATGAAACTTCGTTTTTGCCGAGAAAAGAGTTGTCTTTTTTCATTCCCGCGCACTTTCTCTGCATGTGGTTTCGACAATAAGTTTAGTCGTTCTGCTTAAAGCATTAATGATCATGATTCAAAGCTTTTTGTATACCGTTAACTTTCCATAATGTAGAATAAAAGCCAGAAATTTTGTGTGATCACCAATACATATTGATAACACACCACGGGGTTCATGTTTTAGATTTAACACACGTCCGTTATCGAAAAATATTGTTTAACTAAGAGGAAATTGTTATTACCGCGCCTTCCTGTTTGTTCGACCCTCTCAAAAGAACAAGAAATTATTTACATGATTATAATCTCCATCTCCAATAAATGATGATTTTTCAATCTTTCATAAAGTTTTGGAAAAGATAATAGCCACACATAAGCAAATGATTGAGTTTTCAGTGAGTTTTTTTAATTTTAACTTTTCTTGTCGATTGGCTAAGCGCTGTGCAGATAGAATAAAGAGCATTTTAAAAGACAACAAAGCGCTTTTAAGCTAATGTCTTCGTTTTAGACTCAATCTTGATCGGAATTTAAAACTTTATTATTTGATGTAAAATGTAGGCGCTTAAGAAATACGATATTTTTAATTACTGCCACGCGCCAAAACAACAGCTTTAATATCTTTTAAATATCTGTGAAGAGAAAGTTAACTGAGATGTAAGAAAAGATAAGTTATCTTTGAAGTTCTGCTACAGTTTTTCCGCTATCATTAAGGCGGATGTTAACCCTAACACAAAAAACAAGGCAGTGTATTTCCTTGGAGAATGACAAATTGAAAGAGTCAAAACCAACAGATTCACTCCAATTTGGTGTTTAAAAAATCATTTTTGGCGCTGTTTTTTAGAATAAACATGCAATCACTGGTATACTTTCTCGCAATTGCGGAAAAGAATCGCAATGACACATACTCAATTTAGTAGACTTCTTTTAAATTTAAAGCCCTTTTATAATAATGAATTTAACAATCTTCACGCAATTGGTCTTAATAATTCCATGCAATAGCAAAGTCAAACTACGTTTGATTTCAGAATTTTATTCTAAATCCCAAACATCATTCCATCATTCCGAAAAACAACATTTTTTGCGATGATTGAAAAGACTCAGCTATCGCACTTTCTTTGGTCTCATACGGCTAAACCTTTTAGTTGTGTTCAAGTTAATTCAGTCCCATTTGTAATGCATTTCTACCGTTCAACCTTGGATTTGGTTTCTGAATAAACGCCAGGAAACAAATTAATGACTTTCATTATTTCTAAAAACTTCCTGTTTAACTAATTCAGTAAATCTTTCTCGAACATAAAAAATATTTTAAAGCAATTTTCTAAATCATAATCCTGAAACGTACCTCCATTCACGTAAGTAAATTCTGAACTGATGGAAAGTGGGAGAAATTTGCCTTAAGTTATGGAAAGTATTCATCCAAATCTATATTAAACTTTTTTCTGACTACTTTCAAGAGTGGAAAAGTTGCCAACATTTTTTGAATCTACATTTCGAGACAAACAAAATTAGTGGTTATATACTTTATAGGATTTCAACCAGTGGTTCAATAGCTGAGAAATTCTTGGTTTTTATGACACTGCGTTTAGCAAGGTAAGGGTTAAGAGAACAATTCATTTTAGTTGCGTGAAAAATGATCACAACAAAAATAATGTTGAATTTGGACAAGAACGCCTAGCGTGGTTCTTCGAATAACGAGTTACATATTGAAAGCCAAATATTCCTTAAGAAATTTGAATTTTGACAACTTTGAAAAGATTTTGACTAGAATTCGACGACCTAAACTGAAAGAACTGTACATAATTGTTTTCAAGTGAACTTGCATTTCAGCTGAGCACACCACAAAATTTTTGGATACGCCGGGAACTTTAAGCATCATGCAGAATAGACGTTTGGGTCTTAAATATTTCTTCTATAAAAGCAACCTTCAAAGAAATATGGAAATAAATACATTTATTTTCACTCTTTCTCTCTTCTATCTATTTTTATGTGCTATTAAAATAAATTTTTACCCGGTAGCTTGTTAACCGTCTCGATCTGTTTGGGATTAAAAGCTGCATACAAGCAGATATGTATCCCATCTTTCGGTTATTTTCTATTGCTAAAAGGGCGATTACTTAGTGTCTACTTTATGACCAAAATGACGATACGAAGCAATATCAATATGCCCAACACGAACATTATTGCATGCTCTTTTCAAACGGCTCTCCTTTACGGCCAGCATATACGCTTTTTTTTATAAGAACCAGTAGATTTTGCCGAGGCTCATTGTTCGCAATTTTTGGACGATTTCAGCCTCAATTTGTTCTTAAATTGTTCTTATTTCTGTGAGCGGTTTTTATTGAAGAAAAAATAAATAAAACAAGATATTGGAAAATGAAACACCTTGCGCCACACATGTATTGTACGACTGTATTTTAGAGGCGAACTACCTCCATTGTTTGTTGAGCTGTCTTTACAGTGAATCTTTTTATGTTTTATGCTGTATCGCTAAGTTTTAGTCAATTTTCTACCACAAAAACTTTCCTAGTTATCAAGCTTCAGCCTGAGCTTGTTCTAAAATTGTTCTTAAATTTTAGCAAATTTGAGCCTTGTTGTTCTTATGAATTTTTTCTTATATACAAAAAAGCGTGTCTCCCAAAGTAGCATCGTTATAAATGCATGCAAACTATTTTTGATTAATCGTATATGTGCTGTGTTTTCCTATACTCTTTTTTAATCTCAGTTAAAGTTTTATGCAGTTCAATCGCTAAGAAAAACTGAGATCATTTCACTTGTGCAGCTTTTCACTTAGTGAAAATCGTGTTTTCACGTCTAACATGCAGTTTAAACTTTCAATTTTCACGAGTTGTTATAAAAGAACCTTCACTGACAGCGTCATTTTTCTCATCCTGATTCCAAAAGCATTTCATCTGTATTCAGCAATGCAACCGTATAAAACTGTAGTGCTAGGATTTTGTTGTTTCACTGCAAATTTTTTGTTAGGATTTTTCGTCTCTGATTGTTTCATGTATGTTGTAAAAGAAACATAATCAAAGCCTTTGCTTTGGGGGGACGATAACAACGTAAATTTTTCTCGCATTCCAAAACTTTTCAGTAGAGCATTTACTTGCACTAGTTTACTAGCACACAAATTTACTCACAAGTTATGCAAAAATATTTTGAACTTCTATATACAACTTTTTTTGTTTTGATATTTTGAAACACCTATTTCTTTATCTCTCAGTCTCTAAACCCTGACTAACAGAGATAACTGCCAAGTTTTTATTATTGCGTATACATAAATAGTTTGATGTCAAAAAGTCCAGTAAATGTACAAGACATGCAACCTTAAGAAAACATTCGATCAAAATTTTAACAGTCAATACTTTTTTCTTTGATAGGTTTTCGGTTGTATTTTCCGGAATCTTTTCCTAAGTACAGCTTCTAGTAAAACATTGAACTCAGCAAGATTTCGACAAGATATTTTTGAGACAAAGTTTTGTATAACTTTACAATAACTGTATATTTTTTGACAACTATTTCTTTCAATTCATGGCCGTGAAACATTCTGAAGAAAACTTTTGAAATCAACTTTTATATTTTCCAAAAGAATATAACAAAATTTAAATGTTTCGATGGAAGCCTTCAGCGAAGACATTATTTGATGCACAGCACCGCAAAAACGTTTTGCACAAGCTGCGTTTTTATTTCACAATAATTAAAACCTAATATGTAACTGGTTTCTTTCGTAGACCCGAGCCCCGAAGTGCTCAGTTCTATGCCAGTCTACTTTCGACTGAAGCCAACCCTAAGAACACCCAGTGGACGACGTTGTCGAAAGTCTCGAACAGTTTTCACCGATCTCCAACTACGAGTTTTGGAGAAGACCTTCTCTGAACAGAAGTATCTGGACACATCTAGCCGCGGAAAACTTGCCCAAACACTGGGGCTGAACGAAACGCAGGTGAAGACATGGTTTCAGAACAGACGGATGAAGTGGAAAAAAGAGAACAAAAGCTGTATAACTGAAGACAGCCCTGAATCCGCAGAGAACAAGGCAAGCCTGAACAGTGAAAGTAACGGTACTGATCAAGCGAATGGAAGCGAAAGTATTCCAGAACTTAATTCCATAAAAATCGCAGAATAGATTTTGTTTTGCGTTATTTAACAAAGGAACTGCGTACCACAGCTGAATGGTATTACTGTACTTTACATAAAGCGGAGTGAAATTATGCTGGTTTTGCGACAAGAAGCAATGTTCTGCCAACACTGACTTATAAAGAGACTGCGAAATAGTGGATCTTTTGAGCTTTTTAGATAGCTTCACTTTGTCTAAACACTTTAAATATCATACGATTCTACGCTACGCCGAAAATGCCACGATTAGAGCAGCACAGATAAGCTTAAGATTAATAGAAAGCCAAAACTAAAACACAGAAGAAATAATTTGATTCGTTGGGGTAAAAGGAAAACAACACAACATCAATGGTCTCTTTCTGTAATAAGTTCGTATTTAACAACTCAGAGAAAAATCATTGAAAAACTACAACGGATAGTGTTCATAGTTTAACTCCAGTTTTTATGCAATGAGAAAAATTCTTATCTAAATCCTGATAAATTCTACTTTAACACCCTAGTGTAACTTATTCATTATCTATAAGTGGTGAAAATCGCAACGATTTCACCAAATGCTGTAAATAGTTCGTTATTTTTTTTCATTTAACCGTTCAAGAAGTGTAAAATATCCACTGACGGTCTTCTTTATACATTAGTTACTAGCGATTTACAATGTTTGCGTGTGGTAGTTCGTTTGCGTGCTGCCATTAAAGCTTTTGCATTTACCCTGACACGCCGCTCAAACTCTATTCAAACGTTTGACATGTATTAAACTGTTAAAGGTTTTTACTTAGCATAGACGCGTGGTTAACAATAACAAACATTGGTTTGTGTTCTTGACTTTGTAATAAAAAAGATAAGAAACGCTTACGTTATAGAAATTCATTGTCCCAAAGGATCATAGAATGTCATGGGAACTCATCTCGTCCATGACGTGTGTCATCTCAAACTCATTACTTCACTACAACTTCCTGTCTAGGGATTATCGCGGTTTCTGCTATTTGGGACCGGTCAGAGATATCTGCTAAGGTGGGCCAGAGGAACTTTATTCAAATTTTCAAAACATTTTTCTGGCCCACCCCACAGCTGTATATAAAGATCTCATGGCCCACCTGATGTATGGTAACAAATTTAATGATCTACCCAACTTACCCTGATATTTCTATGAAAACCCGTCTAAATCAATAGAAACTTTGCAATATACCGTATTTAATCGAATAAACGCCGCAGCGTTTATCAAATTTTTCATGATTTGGGTACGGCGTTTATTCGAGGACGTTGTTTATTTCTTTAAACAACCAACAATAAATTTACTTTCAAAATAAGAACAAAATGATAAAGTTATTTGTCTGGCTGTACCGATCAAGCTTTACAGTTTTAAACTACAACTTGTTGCGCTTGTAAAGGCGTAAGTAGTCAGATTCAGTTCGATGTTTCAGATTTTTGTCTGTGCCTTTCAAACTTCAAACTTACAGTTTTAAATAACTCCGCTCTGCGCTTATAATAAGTGAACGTCATAAATTCGATGTTTCAGATTTTTGTCTGTGCCTTTCAAACTTCAAACTTACAGTTTTAAACAACTCCGCTCTGCGCTTATAAAAAGTGAACGTAATAAATTTGATGTTTCAGTTTGTTGTCTGTTCCAGGGTGCGGCGTTTATTCAAAAGGCAGCGATTATTACTATTTTGGCTCTCAGGTGCGGCGTTTATACGAGGAAATACGGTATATGTTTTATGGCCCACTCATTCAACATGGGAAATATTTGATGGCCCAACCAGATTACTGTGAACAATTTTATGGCCCATGCCACTCGTATTTCCTCCGGGTTACCCTATATAGCAGGTACTTTTTGACATAGAACGCTTTATCTACTAACTTTAACACTGATACTTCGTATTTCAGTAAGAAGAATAGTAATACGGAACTTCAATTTTTCCCGTCCATCTTCGTACTGAGAGAGAAACTCTGTGTTTTTATCAGAACAAGTCTTCGTCGGCTCCTTCGGCCCCGTAGGGTCATGAGTTGGCGGAGGCTAGACCGGTTGGCGGCAGCATTGTTGGTGACATTGTAGTCGCCACAAAGTCTCGTTTCCTATCTTCTGTGTCCGATAGTGGATTACAACATCGAGGAGGGCACTGCTCCAGGCTCCGCGGTCAATGTTGAATGCTCTCCCAGTTGTCAATGTTGAAACTCTTCAATTTCTTCTTAACGGCGTCGGCAAACCGCAGCCAGTAAGGGGCGACCAGGTTTTCCTTCTGTGAGCTGGCCGTACAGAGCGGTTTTTGGCAGACGGCTGTCGTTCATGAAGCGAAGATGACCAAGCCACCGCAGGCGTACTTTGAAAAAATCAAATTCCCCGAGCAAGAATCGAGTCCACCACTCACCGATTTAATGAATGGTGCTCTACCACTGAGCTACCGAGGCAACTACAGTGAGATGGGTCGATTTTGGTAGAGGACCAGTCGTGAAATCCGTTAGTCGTAGATTCGATTCCCACTCGGGAAACTGATAATTCCCAGCATATGTTCTGATAATATTTCCTTTCTCTCTCTGAAGATCAACTGGTTGTATGAAATGCGGAAATTTGTCGTATGGATACAAGACAAAAAAAATAATACCCGTGGTTCCAGTCACAAACCCTGGAAAAAATAGGGTCGGGCAGTCCGACTGAAATATTTCATTTTATTTTTTAAATTTATTCTTTATCCAATTGGTTTTTGTTTTAGTTTTTTTTATATAAATCTCTTTATTGCGGTGAGCGCGAGTGGCTTCATAATCGAGTGTTCATTGATCATTCAACGGTGGGATGACTCAAAATGCCTCGATATGATGCTAGGCCGACAACGACGAGTAATAAAAGTCGATGCTAGGCCGACTAGGATTCGGTTAATTGCGAAGCTCTACGATGCAAGACCGGCTATGAACAGTGACATGCTATTTTTCTGAAACGATTAATAGTAACTTAAATAAAATTAGAACCACAAATTCGCGATATTATGTTTAGTTAAGCAATATCAACAAATATAGAATAAAAACCAGTCAGTGTCTCGGCTTTCAAACAGTGGACG
>JAODFW021218839.1:0-15511 GCA_027575235.2 Palythoa mutuki | reverse complement strand
GTCAGTCAGTCAGTCAGTCAGTCAGTCAGTCAGTCAGTCAGTCAGTCAGTCAGTCAGTCAGTCAATCAATCAATCAATCAGTCAATCACTTGATGTGTTACGTACCTCAACATACAGCTCCAGCTTGTCGAAGTAAAGCCCGAAACCAATATGAACCTTTCTGAACCCTCCAGCAATCTTCACTTTTTTCCATTCAATGAGACCGTTAAGATAGAACTTAATATCTGGTCCCACAATCATCTTTGTGATTTCACAAAACTTATTTCCATCACAGTCCTTGGGCAAACCAAGTTGTGCTCCGATAAACAGGCCTTGTGGGACCGATAATGTTGTCATGCTCTTCAGGGGCTCTTTGGCAAAGTTCGTTTGAGAATCTACAAGTACAGTTTCCAGTTGAGGCGGAGAAAACGATAAACCAATCTGCAAATATGAAATTGTTTCAAGATACGAAAAGAAACCCTACAGGTTATATTCACCGGATATGTTACTGACTAACATATTTTCAGTAGGCAATTTCATCTGTCGTTTTACGTTAAGAAAAAACATCTGCCATATTGTTAAATTACAGTGTGTATTTACCGAGTAAAGAGTTTGCAAACAATTCTTATGAACTTGTTTTTACCTCCCAGCTTCTCCTATAGGTTCATGCTATTGTTTGTGTTGAAAATAATTTTTGTCGATGAAGATATTATATAAATGAATCTTTCATTCGAGGGTTAGACATTCATTCGAGGAATTCTCTTGCAATGCACAGTAATTACTTTAAAACTTGGTTTTGATTTTATAATTTATTTGAAACATTATATTCTTGAGGTCTTTCCGTGTTATTGACATTTGACAAATTGAAGCTAAAAAGGGTTTTGCGTTTGCTTGCATTAAAATTTTCTAAAAACATTAACGTTTTGCCGGCTATCTAAGTGCTTGGTAGGAGTTTTAATGCATGCAAGTAGTATAGTAGGGATGTAATTACCCTTCTTAATCAGCACTTGTGAGGGGCACTCATAAATTATCTTAGGATGACGTCATACGTCCCAAATAAGATATTTTTTTGTATTCTAACTCATGAATAAAAATAACAATTCTTTTGTTTTTGAATAACTTGCCCAAACTTGCCCGATTTTTTGTTTGTTTTGAGGGATTGCACCAGCACGCGTAATGTTTCTACTTCTATTGCGAGTGAAGCACTATAAAGCTAGCAAGAGCTGAGTAAGCAGAGCAGTACTGGCATTTCAGAATTAAAAACTATAGAAATTATAAACAGGAAAAGTATAGTTAGTTACTAAGCTTATACAAATCTAAGCAAGGTGTTTTAAACATTTAAAATAAAGTTTATTGAATTCCTGTACCTCGAGCTGAAGTCCAATTTTATCTAGAAAGTCAACGCCTACGCCTGACAGCTTCTTTGCAAGTTTACCGTACGACTCTCCGTCAAAGGAGAAGCCGACGGCGAGACCAATTCTAAACATCTTAGTGATAAGAATTGATTCCACGTGGACAGGAACGCCTTCGATGTCAATAGATCCTGTAAACCTCTTCACATTTATAGCTTTATCCAACTTGTATGCAAACTCTGCTGGCTGCAATTCAAAATCCCACAAACCTACTGCTCTGAAAGAATAATTAAATAACAAACTTGGAGTTAACAACTTAATAGCTTTTTAAACGTTATGTAATATATGTGAAAAAGTTGCATCGTATTGAAGGTTGATATTCCCAACAGCCCAATAGAGAATCAGCTGCTAGACTTTCTCAATAAACAAAAAAGGTTTTAAAAGAATGAAGCAGATCATCCAATACTCATTTTTGATGCTTGAAAGACACAAGTTGCTCTAGACATCAGCTAATCAAAATTTAGAAATCTTACAGAATTTCTTCCTTCCAACAAACAAAATTTGTGATCAGCGCGATCTTTAGTGTCCAGCATTAAAGTTTACCTTTACTTTACTCACATTTCTTTTCAAAAAGTATTGCGTTTGAAAATATATCACGTGATCTAATACATTTTAGTGATTGGTTGCTTTCTTAGTAATAATTGCTTTTTAGATGTACCTCCCAGTGGCTTTCGCAGCCACTAAAAAGAGTAAATGTGACTAATGCCAGCCGTATACTTGACAAAGTCTGGTAGTTTCGATATCCTTCCGATAATTTGTAGAAGAGCCCTTGCTGAAAATGTTATTGAATTCGCAAAAGACACAGTTAAGTTAGGACGAGGACGTTTTTAAAGTCTTAATCGCAGCAGATATGGATTCATATCAAACAAAGTTCCAGAGAAGCGTAAATGTGTGCAGAGAGCTAGATTTCTTTTATTATTACAGCAAATCCAGAATATATCGAAAAATTAATCTCCAATGTAAATAGTTTTAAAGACAACGCAAAATTCAACGTTTCTTTTCGAGATATTTTAAGTTAATAACCATCTTTTAATGAAGTAGTAGAGTTAATATAGTATCTCAGTCTTACTTTAAGCCTGTTTTGATAAAGTCTGGAATGGAAGAGGTCGGAACTCCAATGTAACGAAGAAGCTCTTGAAAGTTTATGCGGGGCGTCTTTCCTACAGCATGTGACACAGCCGTTTGGACGTCTTTCTTCACAGTCGTATCAAAGATGGCTGTTGGAACCTTCTTGTAGTCTCCCCTGGCTTTAAACGTCTGGTCATTTCCAGCAGTGTAAAAGCTGAACCTAAAAAATACATATTTTTACAGGTGAAAAATGCGTTAAAGGTCGTTTGAAAATACAAAAACATTTGTGAAGAAATTTCCTTTATTAAAATATCCTAAAACAACACGCAGAAGAATTTTTTTATCATTATGGAAACATGTGTGCAATAACCTGAAGGGAAAACCAGCAATTATAAAAATGAAATCAATAAATTAATAAGTACAATTTTTTCGATCCACTTTCAAAGTAGCAATAAAAGCTGGTATCTTCAAGCACAACACAAACTACAACACGAGTAAGAACCCCAAATGGCAGGAGGCAGATCAGTTGGCTATTTACAAAGTGTCAGAATGGATTTGACTCTGGGGTCACCGAAGACAAATCTAATCAGTGGTCAGGGCGTCAGAGCGGGATTTAAACCCAGGGTAGCCACTTTTAAATCCGATGTCCTGACCATTGAGCCACGGTGTCTCCTAAAAGTCACTATCGAAGATATTTGATTATCTTTATACTAACCTAACATCTTCTATGGTGAATCCAGTCATCGGAACATATTTGTCAGACTTGCCGCATACAAACTCATAATTCCGGAGATTATTTTGTTCATCTAAGGTGATATAAAGGGCGGGAACAGGAGCATTGTGGTCGGGCTTTTCAAAGTTTGGAATAGGTGAAATCCTGTCGTAGTACGTTGCTTTCTGAACCATTTTCCCTACTCGCAGAAGATCCACGATTTCGAAACAGAACTAAGTTTATGATAAAGAGCGTTGTTAAAACAAATATCCCACATAAATTTCACAGAATCATTATACCTATTAGATAACGATATTTTTCTTGTCTCCTGTTGATATTAGGTCAGCTTAATTGGTAACGGTTTTTCCAGTCATTTCTCTTCAGTCCCCTCTAGAAGACCTTCAATCAATTTCGGGAGTAGTCCTAAGGTTTCTAGAACGCAGGCACGTATACATAATCCTGGAAAAATAATTGAGGTCACGTCCGGTTTTTCTTAAGAAAGTACTAGTTATTCTGAAACTTAGATACCCCGAAAGTTTGATCGCCTCGGCTATCAAATGCTGAGTCAATTCCAAGATCTTAGTCCAACATCCTCAAGGAGATCAAATTGTTTTACCTTTTAAAGACCAGCCATCAGCAGTCTGTGTTTCAAGATCGAACATGTTATTCAACCAATTTTTGGCAGCCGCAAAGTTAATAAGATCTCAAAATGCGAGAATTTAAACCTTCCATTGTGAATCATCAAGGCTTGGTTTATAGATTTCGATGTCACCTATGTGATGCAGGGTATGTTACTTTCACACGTGGTCTTTTGCACGAGCGGGTTGAAGGACACAAAAAAAGTTTCCCTCCATGCATATACCAACACTACTGTTTTTATAATTGCTGTAAGACACCTGAGCACCTTTTGCACATTTTCACGTTCTTGCAAAACGTAGCAACAAGTTTGATTGTTTACTCAAAGAAATGTTATTCATTGGAAAGCTTAAACCATTTCTTAAAATGCAAACTGACCTGTGTTTATGCCAAAGTATTTATTTAGAACTCGTTACATGCTAGTTTAGATATTTGAACAATGAGAGCCGACAATTTCATTCTTGAAAATGGCGTTAAGATGACGCTGAAACGTCAAACTCTAACTATAATTTTTGAATATAATAATAAAGTGGAGTGAAGCGGTTTTCCCCATTCTCCACAATACAGTACATCGGTCACGCTTAACCACTTATATGAGCATTTTAAATTCGTTTCTTTTACGTTTATATAACATTCTATACACTACAACTGCTGTTTTACTGGCTTTCCTTTCGACTTTTTAACACTATAATAATTGTGGCAATTTTATAGATAATATCAGATTTTAGAGAGTTAGGTTGGCGTAGCGGTCATCACTCGCGCCTCCCATCTCTACGACCCCGGATCGACTCCCGGGCTCCGCACGTGGGCTGAGATTTGTTGATCTCAATTTGACTCCGAGGGTTTTTCTCCGGGTACTCCGTTTTTCCTCCCTCAGCAAAATCGACTCCCAGCTATTTATATCTGGCTGTGGTGCTGTGTTCCGAGGTTATGTATACATCGTGTTCTAGGGCCGAGCGCCTGGAGGCAGCACAGCTCCTGGGGCCGAGCGCCTGGAGGCAGCACAGCTCCAGTGGGGCCGAGGCCTAGACGGCAGCACAGCTCCTTCGGTCCGACCGACCTCGTTGAACAGCGTCCTTGGCAATTCAGCCTCTGTCTGCGCGAAAGGACGATTAGCAAGCCATCCTATACCCTTTACCCTTAGGTCTGGTGCGGCTAGTCACGGCCTGCCGCAAAGTTAAAGCTTATTTATCAGTCTGGGGATCCCGGGCCGGTTTGCTGGTTAACTTTAACCCTGGGTTAAGTTAGAATTCAAGCAACAATTAAATTCCTTAGGGAAGGATTTGTGGTTCTATAAAATAGTGTTTAGATTCTCCATGTTAAAAACTTGCTAACCCAAATTACAGCTCAAATCAGTCTGTAAGGTTGGAAACAAGAACATGGATTAAAAATGAGGTTAATGCTAACCGGCTTTTGAACAACTGAGCTCAGAGATTTAAGCTGCCAACTTTAATAATAATTATTCTAGCACCACCACCACAATTTCTACCATAACTGACAGTGATGATGATGATTCAGACCTACTTTTTTTAGCTTTTTGCCGGTATTTCTATCATCGTCCACTGTTTGCATCGCAAACCAACCACTCTCGAGTTCTTTATCAATAAACCTGAAGTGGTACCAAAGCTGGTAGGGGACTGTCTGAGCATGCGTACCAGTGGCTGAATATTTTGTGTCCGACTCGCATTCTTCCTTGATAAACGAGCCTATCGGTGCAGGAGCACTGTCTGGCTTGTTGGGTTGGTAAGCTGAATTGTTCACAAGGGTCAAAACGTTTTGGTTAGGCTATGTAGAGTCTAAATTGGTAAGATTGGTAGATAGTAGTGTGTGAGGTCGTTTGGGTTAGTGTAGTCCTGCCAAGGACTGTTCTCGGTAGTAGAGTAACCGACGTTTTAACATCTTGTGTAAAAGTCATGATTATCATCAGAGTCAAATGAGGAGAAGTATTTACTCTTATGATGTAGTCACTACGGCAACATCACTCAGTCTCAGGACTACTCTAACCCGGACAAACTCACAACACAACAGTCCTTCTTAGGACTCATAACCCGGACGATCACACAACACGATCTACTGTTACTCCTGTGTTCAAACCATTTTAAAAGTTCTTTGCGTTCAAATGAACGACAAAACGAACTACTTGTGAACAATTACATCACAAACTGGGAATGTTGATTTGATAAAAAATTTACAATGACACCAAAATATAATGTCAACATGTGTAAATGCATGAGTACAAGTCTAGAAATTTTAAACAATCAATCCTCCATTGTAATTTAGAAAATGTGGTAGTCTGGCTCGATTAGGTCTCTATTTCCAGATTACCGGTATCACTTATTATTATTTTAATAACATTCTTAGAAAAGCTACTGTAATTGACAGATACGAAAAAAAAACGTTGTTGTTGAAACTTTCTTTTTTATATTTTGCCATATCTTGATTTAATTCCACAACGCAACCGTTTAACATAACTCACAATTTTACTTCATTTTTTTGTCACTGGGTACGGATATTTGAAATGAACTGTATCCATGGGTAAATTTTCTCTCTCGTATAAAATTTGAAAACTTGGATCATTTCCAGTGCTCTCAGACCGATGTTTATGCCAAACGTTTTCTAAAACTGATTGTTATTCTATGCTCGAGTTTGAGGAGAAAACGTTATCATGTAATACCTTTTCATAATTAATCATGGTTTGAACTACATTAATGCTAGGCATGCAGTAGAAGACAATTTTAGTTACTTTCGAAGTCAGTTTAATCACAAATGTAACTCGAAATGAAGCTGAAAGTAAGTAAACTGTTTGTTTCATTGTACGCGCAATGCAATTATTAAAATAACTTTACAAAAATATATTTATTATTGCATTGTTTGAGTATATCTTAATAATCGTGAGTTTTTCGTATCCCGACTGAAAACGAGTCGGGACTCGAGATTTTTAAGCGAAATCGGAACAAATCGACAGAGCTCTGCGAGGATTATGATAGGGTAGCCTATGTACAGCCGTCCTCAGCCCCTCAAAAAATTGGGGAGACTTTCCTCTATTCTCTCTCCTTCTCTTCTCTCTTCTTCTCTTCTTTCGTCTCCCTTCCTGATTCTTTTGAGAGGAGAAGAGTGGATGTACACAAGCTAATGACAGAATTTCTTAACCTGTGTATTTTGGTTGTCCTTGTTATTGTCCTTTTCGTTTATGTAAACACATAATTTTAAAGGTGTTTACGCCATCATAGTCGCGGTTACTGTCCTGCTCCCGAGCAGGCCTTAACAATTATTTGAGTGTAACAAATAAATTATCTATTTCAAAAATGTGCTAGTTTATGCGGATCGCAAACTCACTTGTACATCCTTGCTCTTGGGTGGGACATTCTAATACCTCTACCTCAAGTCCAACACAGTCATCTCCACCGTTTAAAGGAGGAGGATTTGTACAGGAACGTCTGCGTTTGGAGGTTCCCTGGTAACAGTACTTCGGTTCAGTGCATCTCTCCCAGGCACTGAACGCCGTCCAACCACCGTTAACGGCTCCTAAATCGAGTCGAGAGTCGTAGGAGAGTTGACAATTTAGCGTTTTGCTTCGTAAAAGAAGTTGGGTTTGTGACGCTTATTGTGTTCAACGTGCTCCAAATCAGGTGCGGATCCAGAAATTTGAGATGGAAGGAAGGCACATTTCCAATCAAACTAATGTCCCCAGTCCCCTCCCTCCAATTCCCTTAAACATTTCAATGTGCAACCTAAACAGTTGCATATTGAAACTAAAGATAAAGCGAAAGCTAAATCCTTTTACGAGCCTAAGTGGCCCATTGGAGCCGGCGCTTGCCTCCGGTTTCCATATATAGTGTTACTAAGCGGATGAGAGTCTTTGACTCCTCCTGGACAAAACACCAATCCATCGCAGGTTGGCACCATCATTTTACCGACCTCGGGAGGATGGAAAGCTGAATCAACTTTGGCGGAAAAGAAGATTACACAAATGTTCAACACTCGGCTGAGCCGGGGGTTGAACCCGAGACTTTGTGGTTAGAAGGCAGAGATCTTACCACTAAAACTAAAACGCTTAGGTTTGTTATAAGAAAATGATAAGGTGAGGGATGAAAAAAGCTCATAGTGCCACCAAAAAGGAATGCCTGCCCCCCTCTTCCCCTGGGCGCCTACCCTAAATTCGCCCTTGCGCAAATGCAAATAGCATCTGTTGTTTTTACTTTAAAAGTAAATTTAACTGCCGTTACGTGGGTCATCAAATTTCTACTGTTTGTAGCTAAGCAGACTTGCTTAGATGATTGTTTTGCTGACATGGTACAGATTATAATAATTATGATTTAAGAATTGGAGTAAGAATAAGTATGAGAGTGACAACAACAAGAAAATTTATTTATCTCATATTTGATAATTTACAATAATATTTGTTAGTTAATTAGTAACTGCCTGGAACAAGAATACGAGTAAGTGACTTTAAAGCTTCGTTTACTCAAGAAAAACTACTCGTGTAAATAGAGTAAAACTGACATTTTTTCATGAAATGGAAAAGCTGGCATACTAGCTTTTCTTGTCGAGGAATAATTGTCAAGGATGAAAGTCGCTCGTGTAAATAGACGACAATGAATATGTGGTAAAGAATTTTAATGAGATTAGTTTTAAAATAGTATTGCGGATACGAGCGCTAGCTAAACCTGTGAAGGAGAACTTTTTGATCGTTTACACGAGCAATTATTCCTTTTCAAGCTAAACTTGTAATAGAAAACTTGACAAGGAAAACTTGTAAAAGAATACTTGTCATAGAAAATTTGCTTGTGTAAATGGCGCTTATAAGTAATAACGAGAGTTAAAGTTGATAAAGTCAGTGAAAATTTGACTATAGAGCATCTAAGTATAGGAATTTGAACGAGAACACGAACGAGAGCGAGTACTAATACGATAAAATGATGATGATATGATGATGATGATGATGGTGATGGTCGTGGTGGTGGTGATGGTGATAGTGATAATGATAATAATGATGATGATGGTGATGGTGGTCGTGGTGGTGGTGATGATGATGGTGGTCGTGGTGATGATGATGGTGATGATGATGGTGCTCGTGGTGGTGATGATGGCGATGGTGATGGTGATGGTGATGGTGATGATGGTGATGGTGGTCGTGGTGGTGAAAATGATGGTGGTCGTGGTGGTGATGATGGTGATGATGATGGTGCTCGTGGTGGTGATGATGATGGTGCTCGTGGTGGTGATGATGGCGATGGTGATGGTGATGGTGATGATGATGATGATGGTGGTGGTGGTGATGATGACAAGAACGAGAGAATGGACAATAACATTGTAGTGAGAATGACCGAAAGAATAAGAAAAAAGTAGGATGAAAGAAAAAATAAAGAATAAATAATCAAACGAAAACGTGTACACGTCAAGATAATATTGTTATACTAAACCAAAGCGCATGGCAAAATTGTTACTTTGGGAGATTAGTTTTATATGAGAGTGCTTGTCTTTTGCTAAAACTAAAACCATATTTTGTCGAACTGTGTTTTTTAGAAATCACACGGCACGCACCTGGACAATCTTTAATCCTACAACTTTCTGTTTTAACGTATTCTCCAGTACAGTTCTTTCCACCGTGTATAGGTCTTGGGTCAGTGCATGTCCGCTCTTTACTTCGTACTCCTCTACCGCAGGTCTTGGAACACGGGGTCCAGCCACTCCACAGACTGAAGCCCCCAGTAACTAGAAGATTATAATTGTATCATAATGTTAACCTGGGGAATTATATCATGTTACTATATAATGTTATCATATGAACAATATCGTGTTATCATATAATATTATCGTTTCGGAAATTTTAGAAATTAATCACGTTTAATGCATATGCCTGAAGTAATAAAATTAATTAATTCATAAGTGAAATTGTGTTCGATTCCAAATTACTCGAACAAAGGAGCTTTGGTCAAAACGTGTCACGAAAGCCTTGAAAAATTGCGGAGAGCAAGGAAAAATTCATGCTTTCCTATCGAAGTGGTTTATAAGGAAGGCCGAAACGTAGAAAGGATGAGTTGTAAAACATGTTTCAATCGATTAAAAAAGCAATATATTTTTTTGATCAAGGGTGAAAAAAGGAAAATAGGAGGGCAAATAAGTAAGATAAAAAGTATAGTTGAAGAAAAGGGACAACTCAGGTAATGGAAAATAAACAAAGTTGAATTTTTATCCGAGTACATCGAAAGTTACACTACTATAAATTCTATCAACTTTGATCATGAAAACAAATAAAGAAAGAAATCGTATAAGATGCTAATACTGGGCCCAGTTTTTCAAAACTCGATTAGCATTAGCCAGGGTTAATAAAAAAAATTTAATCCATTTTCTTGTTTCAAACCTTATAGAGACTGCTTTGAGCTGTAACTTTGGTTTTGACAGATTTGTTACTCGAAAAATCTAAACATTTTTTATGAACAGCGTTAACCTTTCCTTAGAAAACAAAACAAAACGACAGATTTCTGCTGGAATTTTCGTTTATCCCAGGGTTAAAGTTACCCGCCTTTGAACATACCTGTCCTAGACTAATAAGAATAAAATAGAAAGACAAGACAGTTGTTAACTCCTTACCAGGGCACGGCCTAAAGCACGATCTCAAGGTTTCAGTATCGTTGCCAAGGCAGGCCTTCCCACCATTCATCGGGGGCGGTACGTTACACTGTCGAGTTCGTCTGATAATGCTCCCACCGGGGAGACCACATGTCTGTGGGCACGAGGACCACGCCGACCAGAAGCTCCACTGGCCATCTATAGGCCCGGCTACAAAGCGCAAAATGACAAATATCATTGTACTTAAATCATAAAAGGCAGTCAGTTATCGGGTGTTTCAGGTTCACGTAACTAAGACACGTTTGGGAAGTATAATGAAATGACATCAGTTGGGCTACCAATCTTACGAGAAAACTGCTGCCGTCTCCCATTTTCATCAAATAATATACACCGACAAAATCACTTATTACATAGCATTTGGGACAGAAATACCTAAAAAGCTACTTACTTGCGCAAGGCCATATACACTCTAGCTTATATTGTGTAGAGTCCCCTGTGCAGTTCTTCCCGTCAAGGGTAGGCCTGGGGTTAGTACAGGTTCTTGATCTATTCACTCTGGATCCCCCACACGGATTATCACATTGTGACCATTGACTCCATTCGGACCAACCACCATCAACTATGGCAATCAGAAACAAATTATGATATAAACATTATGTGTTGTAGAGTCAAAATGGAAATTCCATAGATATTTTTTTCATTTTACGAAGACAACTTGTTTACCTCAAAATTGGTTTCTAGAATTCATCTGTAGTCAAGAAGAGTTTCACACACAAGAGATGGCTAGCAGCCTGGTCTTCTCTAAATGGATAAACTAAACTAAACAAAAATAAAACTGAACTGAACTAAACAAACTAAACTAAGCTGACATTTCTTTTGAATGTTGAGAGCTAGCTTTGCCAGGTCGACCTATTTCTGATTTCCTTTCATGAAACAATTCTTTTATGACCTTTGCCTTCAAAAGTATTTCTTCACAGTGTTTATAGTTTAAAAAACTACTATCTAAAAGCACTATTTTGTGCTTAGAAACCATGATAATCGACAAAACCTTGTTTATTTATATCAAAGTTACTGTTACAGTAAAACGAAGACGAGTTAACTAAGTTTTGCCAAAGTGCGTCACTTATTTCACCGTTCAAGAGTTTATTTTAATAATGACTTCTCCGGTATCAATTATTTTTCTTATTTTTATACAAAGAGTCCTGCATTAAAATGTGTGTCTTTGTGCTAGTATTTTTGTCAATGTAAAGAGCAAGTTCTCAAGGAAATAAAAGAGTCATACATACTCATACAGTCCTGCTGCTGTGCGTTGTCACCAACACAGTACGCACCATCTGTTGAGGGGACTGGGTTCGTGCACGTACGTGTACGGATTTTCTGATTTCCCGCGCAAATTCCTGGAGCGCAACCACTCCATAAAGACCACCCCGACCAACCTCCGCCTACTGCCGAAATAGTGTTTAAAATGTATTTGAACCATCAGTTAAACTTGTGTAGTGAGTAACTAGGTAGTTATAATAAGAGTTAATGGCACTCGTTGAGAAAGGGGCAATTTTCAAGTTGTTTAATTGCAAGAAAAATGGTTCTTCTTTAAGCTCTTTCGTATAGATAAAATAGCTTTCTCTCCAACTGCTTTTACTCTGTTTATGTTTCTAAACATTTGTACAACAACATCAAAATGAATTTATGTACCGTCTAACGTAGATATAGGGGAAATAAATAGAAATGTGCAGTTCACATATTCGAGTTAATGTATCTTGCATTGTACATATTTCTTCTCTCGCATCAGGTACAAATAGGTCAATATGTTTTTACGCTTTCGTTGAAACATGGTACATAATTTGCACATTAGGAAATAAGTAAAAATGTGCAGTTCACATTCTTGAGTTAATGGAACTTGCCATGAACACATTTCTTCTCTTGCATTAGGTACAAATAGGTCAAATTAATTTAATTTTGTTAGATTTTAAAAATGTAATATGTTTTTACATTTTCTACAGAACCCGCGTTTAACAGGACTAAATAAAGTAATTCTCTCGGTTAAAACATGGTACCTAATTTGTCTAACCAAAAAGTTGATGCACTTTGGGAAGAAATTCAAGTTTCGTTGGTTTTCAATACTAACTGCGATCGCACAAGCCTTACTTCTTGTAAATTAAGCTTTAAGACTTTCATGCGCTAGTAAGTTTCTTACCTGATGATTTTACTGGATTGAAATATAAACCTAAAATTACCAATACAATTAATCTTACTGGTCCCATGGTGGGATTTCGTTGTGAAAGAACACTGCTGGGTTCTTAAAACATTCCTAGAATAAGGCCAGCAACACCCCACCCCGAGCGCTTGGGTTTTTTAGGACTCTGGGAAAGTGAGCAGATTAAGAATTATCCTTAACGTGTATTGTGTGTTCAGCTGTGTGTACGCATTGGGTCTGTAATTTATTCAGCTTGAAAAAAAAGAAAATATTGTCTAATCTAGAAAACATTGCTTGAGACATGGAAGCTGAAATGAGTTTGACGAAACACACATTTTAGTTGTAATATCTATCGGCTAGAAAAAAAGCTTGCACAAAATCTTTTTAAAATTTTAGTCACACATTCTTTCTTTAGTTTCAGTTTAATAGTGCCAAAAAAAGATTAAACTAATCCAGGCACGGATGGTCAGCGGCCAGTACATGTTGGCAACAGTCAATGAAGAAATACAATACTATCTCAACACACAGAAATTTGCTTACCGTTTTTTGCTAATCTGTACGAAAACAAAATTTAAACATAAATTCAACATAAACTCCACATACAAGTCACATCATTGCGAAGCATTTTATTTTATATTATTCGGCTTTGAATATATTGATATCTTGCAGCTGAACGTTATAAAACTGTGACATAAGGCTAAAGTTAAAAAGAGTTTATGATATTTAACAAAATTAAGTGATGCATGCACTTAATTATACTGATATTTGTTCTCCATTTATCTTCTAGTATATCGAATCACGACTACTAGTACTTAGAGTCACTCGAAATTCAGTCTGGTGCTTTTTTACAGTGTTCTACTTTTCATAAGCAACTGCTATTTGCTTTGATAAAGAAATGCATGATTACCGCTAGTCTAAACACGATACTCCAATATATGAAACTTTCAAAATTTTTAAGTTTCAATTTCTTCATATTTTGTTTTCGTTTCAAAGGGATGCCTCAACTTTTTAATTTATAAAAAGGGTAAAATATTATTTGCACATATGTTGCATAGTTGTATGAAAGAAAGAAAAAATGCATGGTAGGAAAAACTTTTGATACAACTCGGCATGTTTTTAATATGATTTTAAATTTTGTTGAATTACGCAACATGTGGGTTGTAATAAGAATTTAGATATTTTATATCAATTTCACATCTTGATAGAGTCGGTGGAAAGGGGAAACTGCACATGTCGTTTCCCACGAGCGTGGGGATGTTTATTCAAACCAGTGCGCTGGATTATTGCAATATTTTACTATTTTAACAAAAAGGAAGGAAAACAAGCCGTTTACGGGCTGTCTAACTTTAACCTTCCTGATTTCGTCAGCTTTATCGGCCAATTTTGATTAAAAATAACGAATCCCGACCAACCTGCAATCAGAATAAGAAAAATCCCGATTTGATATCCGTTACTATATGTTTTTTAAATTATCATAATACTTACATTACAAGAACACGAACTAGTTTATACCTCACTCTGATATTTTTAACTGACATAAAAAACGACAAAAAATAGAATAAAATAAATTTTTGTTTAGGCAATGGGACCACAGTTTGTAGTCGTGTCCACTCCCATTTCTGACAGAAGTCGTCGGCCAAAAACGATAGAAATAGCGTTTCCAAGTTATAAAATTTCAAAATTTTTGGAGGAGTATGTCCCAAGACCCCCCCCTCCCCCCTTCCCCCTACTGCCTCGCACCTTTGACCTGATTTTTTCTACTCCGAAGATTGGACCGTCTGGCGTAAACAGGAATTCTTCTATGGGTAATTAGTGTTGCTGCAAGTGAAAACATATTCCCTTTCGCTTCGAGAAAAACCTCGCACAAACTACTGAAAAACTAATCTAGAAAAACACCTCCGCAATGGACATCCTCGGACTGCCTTAATGTTCCCCCAATACACACCATCAAGAATATCCATGGAAAAATCTATAGTGTCATACGTTATATATCTAGCTCCTTGGTGGTTACAGTATTTATATTATATAATTTTATATCTTTTGTAAAAGAAATGTAACTGGTAATCGAAATTTTGCTCAAGATCATTTCTTAAAAATAGTTACTTGTATTTAAATTTTGTTTATGTTTGAATTCACTCAAAATAATTCATCAAAAACCCTGTTTGATTGTACATATTTAAAAAAATAAAACATGTTTTCTCTGCTTTCATAGCCTGGTGAAAACTGTGGTGAACGTTTGGAATAATTCAATATTAGATCAGTGAAAACCTGAGTTTTAATTCTTTTATAGAAATATTATTTTCTGACTAAAGAATAAGAAAGATGATATTGGGGCAGGTATAGTTTTATTTGTCTCCTGAAACTACAAACTCGTACAACCTGGCGATAGCCAAATGTCGTATTTGTGCTTCATGGCACTATGAACGCACAATTGTCAGCCAATCAGAATGCATGTTTTATTTGAACTAATTTATAAATATATATAAAACATATGGAACTTATATGGTAACCTCTTTTAGATGTGGGTCTGTTCTTATGCAATCCCTTGTTTGCCAGAGTTATGTTTTTCTATTTATATAATTTCAATAGAGACAAACACCAATGATCCACTCACGATAGCAGTATAACTTTATACAGCATGTAGTACCACTTTTAAACTCAGTAACTCTGAATTTACCTTCTAGCTTTGTATACTTTTATATTTTACGACCGCTTTACTGCATGCAGTATAGAGCTCTCGGTGTGTTTTAAAGCCTGCAACATATGTTTTCATGTGTAGTTCTTTTGTACCATTTAGGTTTTATCGCAAATTATTCTTCATAATATTGATTGATCCTTTACAGGATACAAATTCAAATTCATTGTTATTTGGCAAACCAGGAAAATAAAGAGCTTATTCAAAATTAAAGACAAAAACACCCATCCGTCACAAGTGAT